>NQII01003534.1:15035-50329 GCA_002778355.1 Clitarchus hookeri
CGGGGTTTTCTCGGGGATCTCCCATTTCCACCCCTTCCCTCCCTTGTGTTCCGGTACTGCTACGTGCCTATTCACCACTCCACGCCAGACATACTTCCCGCCGCTGCTCTTGGTATATGCTGTTCATGATAAAGGGAGCACTTTTTGAAATTAATCTTAGAAAAAAATCACTGCTCATACCTGCATATATTTTAACGGGCGTACTGAGTGCCCAGTAAAGTTGGTAATGATGGAGGGAAAGTAGTCCCGTGTCGTAAAGTTGAATTAAAAGTGTTAGCTAACCATTTGTGATAGCTCAAATTATTTATTTCGCTTTCTGTTTGTTTAATACATCAAACGTGTAAAAATTAGCAGATTTGTTATATATTTACTTTTCTACTACTTTCACAGTTCCACTTGGCCAAAGCATGAATAAAGAGATGAGGCCCATGGCAGTGTTAGTTTTACGTAATGCAGAACACTACACCACGTGCAAACAAGAATATCTTGAACGGGGCTTTGAAAAGTGCTCAGTTAAACGTGAACAGCCTAAACTGACACAGAATACTTAAGACCACAGGGTGAAACAAGCCGCGAGTTCGCGAACCCTTACTGCAAACGCCAGAAAATTGGCGTCTCTAGTCACCAAAGCGCCGGAAAGCCGTTCGCCAATTAGCGCAATCAATAGGGAACGTTTCACTGCACGCGGTAGCCAATCAGACCCAGCGCCCCTTCCCAGAGTCTCGCTCAGCCAATCAGCGAACGTGTACGCCCTCATCAACGGAACCGCCACGCCATTTCATTCATGTGAACTTAATTAAAGTCTATTCGTGGTTTCTCAAAATTTTTGGAATCAAACATTTGAACAGTTACCCCATGTATGACGTGTTTGGTTATTTACTAAGGATATGTCTCAATTGTTAGTAAATACTTGTTAAGTATATCAATATTCGCATTTGCCGTTGTGTGTACTTACCCTGATAATTGGAAAGGGTTTTTTTCTGGCTGTTCTTGACTCATCGCACAACTTACGTAAATAACACGAACTACTAAAAAGCAACGACGTGTTTTGTCATTCTGAGCTAAAACTCTACGGTTATTGCAGTAAATTCACATTTTGGGTTCCATGTTGGTTACCNCATGTTTGGTTACCTTTGGTTGCTTTTATGTCTATGGTGTTGTTACAAAAACATAACAATAATGCATTTGTCATGTTTAACAGGTAGTTACAATGTTGCACATTGGTCGCTTCGTAGAGAAATAGGACGGCGGGTAAGTAGAGCCACAAAAGTTCCCTTCATAGGTTATGTACGTGACGTTTGAAAACAAACATGGCGACCGCCGCAAGTACGCAAATTCACCCAGCACGTAAGCAACGTCGTGTACTTGGCAAGTACAGAAGCTGTGTGTACTATAGTAGGAATTGGTATGGCGCTAGTATATACTTAGCGACGTCACAGGCGGGGCGAAGTATGGACATGTATATACTTGAAGGGAATTGGGAAACAGCCTAAGTACCTATGACATGTTTCACAAGATTTGTATACGTGTGTTAACGTAAAAGTAGCTTATTTTGGGTTAAATTAAACTTTTACTTTTATGTATTATATATATAAATTATAATATTTCATTTATAATTAATATGAATAAAACAGAGAGAAAATAGGTATGTTTGCAATGCCTGGTAGGACATAGTTATTATGCAAAATATGATTACACTGAGTGCACACGAATGCGGTGCGCAGTTCTATGGGTGGATTTTTCTATACTTATATATTTAAGCCTTGTAAGCATGTGACGGAGAAATATTCTGGAAGTATAACTTTAGCATGGTTTTAGAAAAGTTGTAAGTAACAATGAATGGAATATACCTATTCTATCGTTTGGGTAATAGAACCGGGTTCAATCACAACCAGCCTTCTCCTATCCATGTTATCTATGACTCCTAAAGGCNTATCGTTTGGGTAATAGAACCGGGTTCAATCACAACCAGCCTTCTCCTATCCATGTTATCTATGACTCCTAAAGGCGGGAAGAACGTGCAGGCATAAATTTACGCTACCTCGGCAGCAAAAAAAAATTCTAAATTCAGGTTTTAAGTCGCGTCTTTACGAACAAAAGGGCTAAAGACGACGGGAACTCTTTAACATACTGTACATATTTACTGGCATTCTAGAAATGTAGCACTTATATTCACTTTAATAAGAACGATATTCCGGTTTGTCTCTGTTTTCCTACTTATCACCGCCCTATTCGTTCACACCACATTTGACGCACTTCCTCCTCTGAAAACAGTTTATTACTGGCTGGCTGTCATCCAATGGATTATCGAACACGTACGTAAAAGTTAATATACTATCGTTTAAGTTTTTACTAAAATTTTATTATTTTTATTTACGATTGGTAGTGTTGAATTGCTGTAAATTTATTTTATGATTCTGACAAGCATTAACTATATAGTTAAACTACTTCCACAAGAATTTAGTTTTCAGTGCCAGATAAATTTTCTTTTTTACAGNCAAGCATTAACTATATAGTTAAACTACTTCCACAAGAATTTAGTTTTCAGTGCCAGATAAATTTTCTTTTTTACACTCTAATCCCGAATCAATTATATAAAACAGTGAAATAACATTCACTGGAAGTCAGTTGATAAGCTACTGCCAACTGCTAAATCAAGCAAATGAACTGGGAACAAGTGACTTACGGCAGTGGAATTTTTGACATTCAGTGGAAATCACACATAATTCAGTAATTTCAACAATCATATTAATTAGTTATTTGACACTTATTATAAGTCGCTCAATTTTCACTGGTTTCCACTGATTTGGCTCATTTTTCACACTTTTATATTTAGAGTGTAGTGTAGCTCAAGTTACACCCATGTCTGGTGTTCTGCGCTTTTTAATTGTAGTGGGCGAACTTGAGTGCCAGCTTGGTGCTGAAGAATTCCGAGCTGTGTTGTGATGTTGGGCTCTAACCATCAGCGGTTGCGGTATCCTCGCCTCAGCGATCACTGCCACCGAGGACTCTTCATACACCGCATAAACGTTTCAATAATGGATTTGTTTGCTTTTAAAGCTTGGCAATTATTTTATATTTATTATTATTTCCAGTCACAAGCTGTTGAAAAACTCAAGGTTTTTTTGCTTCAAAGAAAAATTTATATGACAAATATTATTTTTCCACTGAGGCCAAATCCGTATCAACGAACGCGTTATTTAACAGAAACATGTTCCTTAATTACTATGTTTTAGAATGCATCACAAAAATTCACAATATGCAATATGATCCTAATTTTTATTTAATATTTCTTATAATACTCTTTGGCAAACTGAAAATTAAAGCAAATATATACACATTAAGTATTTTCAGTATAAAGATGTTTGGTGGAAGCGGTTTCTTGGTTGCTGAAGTACTAAAATAATGAAGGCTGGAGTATATATTTTCATAGGTATGCTGAATCTGGTGGCGTCTCTTCAAACAGATGTAAAAGAATCCTCCCAACGAAGCTGTCATTTTGTTTGGTGAAGTTACGGCACTTGGTAACTTTCTAATTACTCTGAAATAACAGGCCCCACGTTCAAGACAACAGTGTAAGTGCTAAGCCCGCAGAGGTTAACCAGGTAATTTCGGTGTTATTTATTCCTATATTACACTTTCCTTTCAGACAGCCTGGTATAACTCTGCTCTTGCTTCTCAGATGACTCACTTTGACATGCACTTCACCGACAGACGGAAATAATTAAACAAGGCAGGAGGGTACAGAAATAATCTGGGCGTTTTCTTCAAGATACTTTTTTGTCGGTTGCTTTAAAGTGCCTACCCCAACAGCGCCTGTATAATTAGTTATTACTGAGAGGTGCATCCAAATTTCTCATATTTTATGCAGTAGGACTTGCACAATCCGCTGAATAAAATTACTCGTAGCGTGGTGTTTTGTTATTATCGATGGAAATAGACATTTCTTGAAACTACAGTGCGCCGGAATTTCTACTCAAACAGCAAGAATAGAAAATAAACAAAATATTTCAAACTGGCCACCACATATATTATTGATACAGGAAATGCAGTTAATATTTAGCAAATAAGATACAATTGTAACTCTTCTTAGGTCTCAGGATATATCAGTTAATTCATATTTGGCTTCTTAACACCTTTAAATAATAATATGACACACACAACGTTTTCTCGACAAAATGTATCGCAAATGACAGGCCTATAGAACTGTTTTACATTAGCTTACGTAAAATAAACCTGAGGGGCTTAGGATAGCGTAGGGCCTGCTGCTGAACGAACTCATTAAGACACAACGAAATATTTCTATGTTTATTGCAGCTGGGCATACACTGAATAGTTACTATTCAACTACAAGTTTTACGCGTATCGCTGTAAGTTCTGTATTATGAAAATATTACAATGTTCACATCTGAATATGGGAACAATAATCGCGTTAAACTAGTTGACAGATTCCATACCAGTAAAAGACTGCCGTTTCGTGTCAATACTCGTATCCGAAACCGTTTCACTCCATCACTCTCGAATGTCGGGCCTCTCATCGTTTCTTCCCACTGAGGGTAGGTTCGGGAGGAGTCACGTCTCTCCATAGTTATACTTATATGGTAACCACTTGGTGGTAGGCGAGTCTGCAAGCATTTACGAGCTAACGGTGACGTTTATGGCTGTTTTGATGACTGAAGTGAAGTTGTTTTCCTTTCAGCATTACACCCGATTTACAACATTCAAAACATGTTAGCAAGCAACAGACAATTCCAAAATGTTCAGAAACGTACGATTGTTGTGGTGTATGAGAGAAGAATGAATCATACATATTCTGTAGCACTGTATGATATTTATTAGAATGCTTGTTTCTAAATGTTAAAAAAATTAAGTATTATAGTATATTTTTATCAAAATTTAAGCGTACTTTCATTTTGGATGCTTTAGATATAATACGTTGCAAAAATGCTTCTTTCAAGTGGGTCTTTCATTATAATTACTATCGTATGTGATAAATTAATGTTTAGAAATAGTTATAAACCTAATTGATTTTATGCATATTCATGTCAGCTATGAGAGTTATTACATAAAAATTTTCATTTTTATGACTGAAATGGATGTACATGAAATTAATAGTAAAAAATATTACCAATAGTTATTTGCATACAATAGTAATTATACCTATGATTGCCGTGCGTGATGAAGTGTTAACTTGTAAAATGTGTTCTCTGAAACATTCAAAACGGAAGGGAATGCGCTTATTTTTTGGGTTCATTTGAACTTTTATTTATATTATATCGATAAATTATAATATTTCATTTATATTAAAAATGAATAAAAACATGGAGATAATAGGTATGTTGGTAATGCCTAGTAAGAAATAGTACTTCTGCAATATTTTATTACCTTGAGTGCGCACGATTACGGTGCGCTGTCCCTTTGGTGTAATTGTCTAGACTCTGTTAAGCTTAGTTTGCATGAGGCGGAGGAATATCCTGGAATTAGAACTTTAGCAGGGCTTCAGAAAAGTGTGAATTAACCGCGAATGACCTATACTAGGCTAACCGTGGACGGGGGCAGCTTGCGTGACAAACCAACCAAACTTTCTAGTAAAAACGGTGCAAACACGTGTGGCTTACCTGAAATTCTTCCCGGAAATCTCGATCCGCAGCTGATACCCTACCGTCCTCACGTATGTCACCTTTAGAATTGCAGTGTCCGCTGGGAAACTTTGGCTGGACCCGTCAACAAGAGGAGGTATACACGACTAGATTCAGGGGTCAGGCCTCCCAGAAAAATGGCAACGAAAGCGCCATTTTAACAGTTGAAAAAGAAATTTAATTCACAAACCTTTTACAGCTGCATTATAGAAATGAGAAAAAAAATTGTATCCAGTTAAATCAAACAGTCGCTAACCAATTTTAAAATCAACAACTCTGACAACTACTTCGTAAAATAGAATATACACTTATAAACATTTTATCTCAATTTGTGAAGTCCTTTTTCTTCCTGGAAAGAAAATTCACACATTCACGATGACATATTCGGTTGTCGCTACCTGCATACCCAAGTATGCGTTACGTCCTTTATAAAGCGTAGAACAGAACTTCTTGCGGACTACCAGAAACAGAAATGAGAAAGTAGGTACAGTTATCAGCCACAAGACACGCCTTGACTCTGCACGACCTTGACTGGGGTCAGGGATTTGTCTTGGTACGAACCAAGGCCGTGACCAGTGAAAGGAAAGGGGTTATCCGAAGAAACAGCTCTCTTTGATGGGTGCCTCTGAAACTAAGGATGCAACCTACCATCTGGAAGTTTAGGCGACTTTGATGTCGATAGGAAGAGCCATTTCCCGTAGCTCGAAACTCCTCACAATTCTCTTTGCGGTCGCGACGGGAGCAGCTTATTTGTCAACCCGTAATCTACGACCCGGCGACATTATTTGTTTCAAAAGCAAATAATATGTAAGATTCTTCGTTCTAACGAGAGAAAGTTGTAAGCAACTACTTTAAAAATGGAAACACTTTTATATACCGAGACCACGATTGTGGAAATGTTACAGGGCAATGTCATTTGTGATCTTCTCCGACCACAACACGGAACCGTTTTCTAGTGCAGTAGATTGTTTTCCTGTCCTGGGGACTTTAATTTTTGTAAGAAAATTCACCGCCGAACTAAAAATGGTTATATCCTAAAACATAAATACAAAACGACAAAAATATTATCTGAGGGCAACGTCTCAACTGTTAAATAAGAACAGTATTGAAGGTGTCAAGCATTAAAAATAATAAAAGTAATCATCCTTCTTGCTGCTATAATTATTATTAATTTTTTTCATTTTTTTCCCAAGTAATTTTATTTACGATTATTTGCTAGGGAAGACTTTAAAAAATTTCAAAATGTTTTTACAGAGCGTAGTACTTTCACTAGTATCTGAAGCACTGCGACGACAGAAAGACGTCTGTNAAATTTCAAAATGTTTTTACAGAGCGTAGTACTTTCACTAGTATCTGAAGCACTGCGACGACAGAAAGACGTCTGTTCTTCCAAAAAAGCTGCAGCTGTAACATCTCTGCACTCATGGAATCACGCCAAAATGTCTGAACTGTCGAGGATTACGGATGCTGTGCTGTTGCATTCCCTCGTATTACGAGTGCATGGGCAGCCACTATTTTGCGATCAGTGAAGCTCACAGAGAGATCTCTAAATTTTTGCCAACAGTATTAAAGTTACAAGTGCGATAAATTCTTGTTATCTGTGAGCCGTTAGTAACTAATGTTCCTGTTAATGTGATATGCTGTTATACTATTAATATAAATATCATGTGAATTACTTTTGTAACAAAGCTACCGCCTTAACGTGCTTTCAGCATTAAGGTAATGCTTAAGCTGCGTTGCCGCAAAACTAATTTTGTGTTGAATTAATGTTAAGTTTTGTGTTAACAATTTACTTATTTCTCTTTTGTTTTAAAACAACATTTCCATGTAAAATAAATTAGGTACATTTATTTTGTCACAAAAGATAAATATTATCTATGAAGAAAAAGTGAAGACCAGGTGGAGAATCGCATTCGCGCCTTGTGTGCACGACGATCTCTACTTTACCAAATCTTACACCCTACTGATCTTAACATGTTCGTTCCATATTATGGGCATTCTACAGCGTATAATGACAAAGTACAGTACTATTTGGTTATTTGGAAATACTTTAAGCTCGTGAAATAAATGAACATTTGACACACTTAAACTGCTTTGCAAAGTTTGAAATCTGTCCTAAATTACACTTAGTTCTCATTCTACGCTATTAAAATTTAAATATAGTGGTTTCATTTAACGAGGTTATCGCTGTCAACTAGTATACGTAATTTTACAATGTCAAGTCAGTGTAGACTGGTGTTGGCTGTACATTACTTTAATGTCACTATAACAGAAATATTTTGTTCTTCCTGTTATTTTTAGCGTAATACGGCATTTGGTTGCGGCAACAATACTTAGATGCTTTCTTAGGATTAACACTTCAACAGTATATATACATTATAGTATTTTTAAATTGTTAACATTATTACCTTTGTCATAACATTATCGATTTTGCTGAAACATATATGTTCCAAAAATGGTTCAATAGTATTTTTTTGTTGCAACAACATTAGACTTTTTCTGTGTACAACCTTAACATCCGTGCACTCATTGTAGTCACGTCCAAAAAATCTGTACTATCAATTATGGCGGATGCTGTGCTAATACACTGAAGAGCCAAATAAGCTGGTACACCTGCCTAATATCGTGTAGGCCCCCGCGAACACGCGGAAGTGCCGCAAGACGACGTGGCATGGACTCGACTATGTCTGAAGGTATGCAGGAGGCATTGAAATCTGCGCCAATTTGAGAAAGGATCGCACGTCTGTCACGTTTAATGGTTCTCGTCAGTCGTCGTTTGTCTTGTTCAAATGCCGATATTTTAATTTTCAGTTCACAGTGTGTCATTGTTTGTAACTTTGTGCATAGAATATAGAAAATATGTCACTTGCAACTAGGTTTTGCACCAAGTCAATAACCAAGTAAATACTTAACGGCAACCCCAACTAAAAAATGNTATGTCACTTGCAACTAGGTTTTGCACCAAGTCAATAACCAAGTAAATACTTAACGGCAACCCCAACTAAAAAATGTCGCTGTCATTATATTATTTAAATAAGATAATTGCCATGCTTATGTTGCGTTTAACTTCATGGTGTAAAATATAATCGATTTTTTATAACGAAAATATAATGTTGTATTAATTCACTTCGCTCCGCCATTTCAAACAATTGTCTTGTTCGTTCACTATCTTTTTCCGGTCCCAGCGATGTCGAAGATTTGTTGTTTTACCGGATTCCCGATATTCACGGTGCACTCGTGAAATGGTCGTACGATAACATCCTAATTATATCGCTACCTCGGAGATACTATGTCCCATCTCTCGTGCGCTGACTACAACACCACGTTCAAACTCACTTAAATCTTGATAACCTGCCATTGTAGCAGCAGTAGCCGATCTAGCAACTTTGCCAGACGCTTGTTGTCTTATATAGGCGCTGCGGACCGCATCGCGTTACTCTGATAGGTTCCATACCTCTGTTATTGGCATACGCACGCCTATGCCAGTATTTTTGGCTCTCCAGTGTCCTACGTACATAAAAGTGCTTATGTACTTACGCTATTTCATTGCATCATGTTGGAGAGAGAAAGAGAGTGACAAAAATTTATAGTCTATTTGAACCGTTTTGTAAGCATCTAAGCTAGTGATTTATTTGAAGTGTTTCCTTGTTTACTACAAATTTTAGTCTCAGAGATAAATTTTGTTTTCACTCGCTTATAAGTGAATTTTGATGTAGAAAATACTGTATTGCGATATCTGCCACGTCACCATCGACGGAAAATACATATATTCATCAAGCGTCTAGGGATTTCGATTACTTTATTTTAATGTTGTGAAATCCGCTTTCCGCTTGTCTTGACGCGTCAGTATTCTGTGCAAGAATAGTGACGAGCAAAAAAACAAGACGAGGTGGCTACAGCCAGATACCACCATATCCAAATGGTACCCTAACCTGACTGATCTTTTCAAACAAAGTTAAAAGTATGAGAAACTCTCCTGTGGCCATGTACCTCGTCAGTTATACCAGGTTCGTTCTCCAATGAAATAAAATTACAAAAAATGCAAATCATTTATTTTATTCAGTATTTAGTATTTAAAAAATATACTACGAAAGTGTACTCTACAATTATTTGAAACCATAGTAAAGGAATGCTGTACAAATAGACTACCATAAATACTTTCATACTTAACAATAAAATGTAGAGACCAAAATGCAAACACGTTTAGCCGAGAAGCAGCAAAACCAAATACAATATCTCGCATACACGTCGCAAAGAACTTGTCCGTAAAGCGGTCCATGTTCATAGGCTCTTCACGGTGAAGTGAGCACTTTTGAAAGCCCCCTAGATGGGGGTAATAGTCAATAAATATATTTCATTTTAGCCTTAGGCGTTAACTTCCAAGTGTCGTGGAATACACACACTGTGTTTATTACTTACAAAGCAATATTTATTTTTAAAAAGTGAGTAAAGGATGAAAAATTGCTGAAAGTAAAAGGTAACTAGGGCCTGAAATGTGCTCACTTTACCGTGAACGGCCAATAGTTGTGTGTCGCTCCATGATTTCAATAAAGACAAATATTAAAAGGTGGTGTAAAATATAAATCTATCCAAGCCACTAATACGATTTTTTTCTGTACAGCGAAACTCTTATCTGAGCACTAGAAATTGAGCCGTTTTCCTCTGCTCGTCTTCATCGTCTCTGCTCAAATCTTCAGCTGAACCTCACGTTGACTGTGGCTAGCTGACTATCTCCCCTCGATGAACGGCTTTTCCCGGCTCTTTGTAGTTAAAAGATTGACCACGAAACCTTTTACAGTGTCTGAGAAATACATATATTGGCGACAATGCCAATTTTAAATTATCGTGACAAATCAGCATGACGTATTCACAGTTCTCGCTTGCGCACTCTACCCCAACGTCGTAACAGCACGGTAACACAGCATAGCTTGCGACGTCACGCAGTTAGCAGCTATCCTGTCGTTTGAAGGTTAAATGTATCATTTTTAAAGTTCACGTCTCAAATAAAGGGTCGGGGAGATAAATGTAGTTTTTTTTTTAACAAGTTATGTAATGACTCAAACGTAGATGCTGTTCACGGTAATGTAAGGATTTTTCAAGCAAACCTTCTAAAAAAAATTGCTGCTCATAACGACATGAATATTTCATTACACAACAGCATGCACGATCTTAGTTAAGCCGGCAACGATAACTAAAATAGTTCTTAACAGNCATGAATATTTCATTACACAACAGCATGCACGATCTTAGTTAAGCCGGCAACGATAACTAAAATAGTTCTTAACAGTTGACGTTGTTTTCCGAGTGTAGTAATTAAATATCTGACCGCTGAAGTTGGCATTTCTTGTTTTATACACATTAAAGTTGGAACTGCATATCAGTTACAAATTTACATTCCTAACAATTCCACGGTTTTACTTGGGTGGCGCATGAATAAAGTGATCAGGCCAATTTCAATTTTATATATTGCAGAATGATACAAANCATGAATATTTCATTACACAACAGCATGCACGATCTTAGTTAAGCCGGCAACGATAACTAAAATAGTTCTTAACACTTGACGTTGTTTTCCGAGTGTAGTAATTAAATATCTGACCGCTGAAGTTGGCATTTCTTGTTTTATACACATTAAAGTTGGAACTGCATATCAGTTACAAATTTACATTCCTAACAATTACACGGTTTTACTTGGGTGGCGCATGAATAAAGTGATCAGGCCAATTTCAATTTTATATATTGCAGAATGATACAAANCACGGTTTTACTTGGGTGGCGCATGAATAAAGTGATCAGGCCAATTTCAATTTTATATATTGCAGAATGATACAAAATCAGGCGGAAAAGTAGATCATAAGCAGGGCTTTCAAAAGTGCTCAAATAACCGTGAACAGCAGTGCACGAATTACCGAAACATAAAATCAAGAACAGAAATTGAACTATTTTTATGGGGTTAGATTTATTGACAGACATTTGAATGCAGATAACATTCATATGCAGACCTATCTGTAAATCTATATTATTCGATTTAAGAATTGTTAACACTTAGGGGGAAAAAATCAGATTTATATAACAAAAAACTAGTAAATACCACAAAATAATTGTATTAAAACCAACACACTTATAATACTAATAATAATATCCACAACTATATAACATACATTTATAAATTTAAAAGAAAAATTACTATTGTTAGAAAAATTGTTTAGCTTTTAAGAAAATGAAATTTGTTTAATATTAAGATGTTCTTTAATTTTGTTCTAATAAACACATAAACAGTACAATCTTGTAAATTTTTGTACTGATTTTGTAATATCTATACGTTATTATTTTTTTTTCAATTTGACAAATTTTATATCTGGGAACTGCAAATTGTATCAAATATTTCAATATTAGATGGTTTTGTTAATTTAAATATACAGTCATTAAAACTATTCTCATCGAAGTACCAAGTGTCCCAAATTAATATTTCACTCTTTGTACGCTTATAACAGAGAAACCATTAAAGACAATCTGATGGGACTGGTGTATTTGGTACTATAAGAATAGCGTCTTGTGAGTGCAGACGTTTGTAGTCATTCTGCTGCTGTCAGTTCCATTTGGAAGCACGAGCGGCAGCACTACGGTTGTAAAGGAAATGACGTGGCAAGGTATTTTTTTGAGCAACATAAGTGTGGCTGGAAATGTGAGAACATAATTGAGGTGTAGAGAGAATGGAGAACATAATTCGATACTGTGCTACCGTCACATGCAACAATGACATGATTAGGTGACGAATTTGAGAGGGATGGATCCGTGTGTGATTTGAAGAAAGGACGATGCGACAGGAAGAGAACGAAAACGGACGAAGGATGTGTGGAGACTGTGTTGCACACATTCGCACGTTCCCCCAGGAAGTCGAAGTCCTTACAGCAAGCTGCGCGTGAGCCAGGTGTCAGCAAATCAAGTGACCATCGCATATTAAAGTAAGTAACGTGAAAGCACTTAACTCCCACGTTACTTAGCGCTGTGTGTGAGGACGATCCAAATAGGCGTATCGAATTTTGTGAGTGGGTTGTGAACATGTGCCACGACAACGATCATTTCACTGGCGTGATTGTTTGGTCTGATGAGGCAACATTTAAATGGAATGAAACTCTCCACCACCACAACTTTGTGTACTGGGCCGACGTAAATCTCCACATTGTGGCAGAGCAAGCGGTTAGTCTTCCTGGGTTGACAGTGTGGTGTGGCATGTCCACCAGAGGACTTGTGGGGCAATTTTTCTTTGACAGAACAGTGACAAGTGAGATTTACTATACCGCGTTGCAGAAAAACATTCCGCCAGCTGTTCATCAACTCTACACAGATAACGAACGTTTGCTTTTCCCATCAGGACGGTGCACTGCCACATTACCACAAAGACGAACGGGCGCCCCTGGATGAAACGTTTGTTTGAGAGGCGTATAGGTTGATGAGGAAGTGTCGAGTATCCAACCAGATCTTCAACGCCGTTAGATTTTTATCTGTGGGGAACTTTGAAGAACACTGTACCCTGCAAAGTCACGGGTACTGGATGCCATAAGAGACGCAATAGTAACCGCCTGTGAATCCACTCCCATGGAAACCGTAGCTACTGTTTGTTGTCATAATCTGCAACGTTGCAGACGATATCTTGGCGATGATGGGGGACATGTTGAACATTTTTAACTTTTAGTAACATTCGCACACAACCAAAGTTGTCCCTGTAGCGTCAAATACAAACAGTCCCATCAGATTGTCTTCAATTGTTCATCTGTTCTACACATCCAAGAAATATAAAAATTAATTTGGAACATCTGATATATTCAGTAGTTTATATTCAGTTGTTCATTTTAAAGTTCGGAAATTAAAGCTAAGCGTGTCCTTCCCATAGCCCTTAAGACAAATGCCGATATTTTAATTTTTTAGTTCACAGTGTGTCATTGTTTGTAACTTTGTGCATAGCATATAGAAATTATGTCACTTGCAACTAGGTTTTGCACCAAGTCAATAACCAAGTAAATACTTAACGGCAACCCCAACTAAAAAATTNTATGTCACTTGCAACTAGGTTTTGCACCAAGTCAATAACCAAGTAAATACTTAACGGCAACCCCAACTAAAAAATTCGCTGTCATTATATTATTTAAATTATATAATTGCCATGCTTATGTTGCGTTAAACTTCATAGTGTAAATTATAATTGATTTTTTATAACGAAAATGTAATGTTGTATTAATTCACTTGGTACCGCCATTTTGAACAATTCATACAAAGTTTTCACAACCAAGAAGTGCGACGCTTACTGAATGGACAGCACTAATTTGATTCTCTGTGTGATACCGGCATCTTCTCACAGTTGCAAATCTTGTGAATACCGGCTGATAGGACACTTTTTTGCGAATTACAAAATGAATTACTCAAAAGAAATAGGTATACGTCCATATGAGTTTCACTGATCACCCACACATTCAAACACACCAGGTGTGCAGCAATACACCGCCGCGACTGAGGTTCGAGATATGTATTTTGAAAACTTTCTCTGAACTTCGACTCTAACGCTGTCGAAGTTCAGAGTTAGTTTGTATGCCACTCTTTGTCGAACAACAGAGCCGCGATACTATTTGGCGAGCAAGATTTTAGTGAGTTTTCATTATAAGTTAAGCAATTTATTTTATTATTGTTGCTAAACAAAGGCCAACAATTTTCATAATTACATAGATCTTGTACTGGAGACCAGTGTCATTNATTTTATTATTGTTGCTAAACAAAGGCCAACAATTTTCATAATTACATAGATCTTGTACTGGAGACCAGTGTCATTCTAAAAATTATTGGACGTAGATCGACAACCATGCTGTCCCTATTATCTTCACAAATATAATCAGTCACTCACAAGCTACACTTTAAAAAACTGTCGAATAGCCAATGAAATCNTCCCTATTATCTTCACAAATATAATCAGTCACTCACAAGCTACACTTTAAAAAACTGTCGAATAGCCAATGAAATCAATTAAAAGATATCAAAATGGTGGCCATTACATTTGCGCCAAAAAAAGTAACAGTTGCTAATTATAAAATCGTCGAAATAACACAAGAACGCAAATACATACTTCGTGGTTTTATAAATGAATGCAGTATTCTCTATAAAACCAGGAAACTTCTGTACAACTACATAGTAATAATGACAGAGCAAAATTCGCTTACGTGGTTGGTGCGAGAACAGTTTCATTGTTGTAAAGCAAACGGGAGAAAATTGTATTAAGGCTTTGCACGTGTTTACATTTTATTCTGGTAACGATACAAAATTCAGCTAATAAAATTAATAAGTGGGTTATCAATTGCAAATCACTCTCCATTAAAAATGTATAACACTATTATAAAATGTGTAAAACCATGTTTATTCCCTACCTCTACGATTTCTCCCTACGTTCAGGATAAAACTGAATAATACCTCTCAAATTACTTCAGGAGTTCAAAGCAGGACATTAAGGATATTTGTTTGTCTCCTGATTTTGAATGTATATAAATTATAATGTACGCACGCGTTTCAACAATATACAAATTTTCGAGACTAATTTACTCCCACCTTAGCAAATATTATTGCGTAGCAAGTGGTTAAGTTTTGATGATAACGAAAATATCCTGAAGATATATTTTTACTCGGAAGTGTTTCACGTTGAGGTGAGCTAACAAAAAAAAATGGGTGCGTGTACGTATGTACGCGCGTTAAAAGATATACTTCTTTGGCGTGAATAAAATAAAATTTTATTACGTATGCAAATAATTTATGTAAGTAGGAAAACGATAACATGACTAAAGAAATACATTAAATACAATAAATAAAGGTTTTATTAAAGATCATAATTAAATTACCCTCTACGCGCCAAAAGAAGTTTAACTTAATAAAGTTATATATATATATATATACACATGTTCACAATGAATTACTAATATAATTGAAATGTTTTTCAATTTGCTTATTATATGAAATGATTTTCTATCGGTTTTAAATATAACCACGTGCAATGTTGTGTACCTTACGTTTGTATATAGCTAGACGATACGCGCATGCGCATTGGATCATACCCCTACCATGTTCACTGTCGAATTTTGTTACACTGTGCGCGCGCAACTTCTGTTGCAAACTAAACTTTTACCTTCAACGCGCCAAAAGAAGCATAACTCAAAAATTTTGCGTCTTACAAATGGTAACTATAATTTATTTGTCGTAATACACCTGCACTTTTATGCAGTTGACTTATCTGGAAGCGAGCTGGAGGTATAATTACGTTTAATATCATGCCACAAAAGAAAGCACTGCAACGCGAGTTTTCAAAGCATTTAAATTGTGTCACCACAATGATACCCCTTGACTTAAAAGTGAACTCAGGTGGTTTGGTAAAGGCCAAGAGAAATCTCAGTAAAAATAAACACATTTTCCACGTAATTTAGTTCTAATTTTTCTATGTAAAACTATGATGTGGTTTATTTCATTTTATTGTAATTACTGATTCATTTAGTTGATTATATTTCTATTTATTTAATTATTCACAACCAAATAACTCTCGGGAGAATATTATACTGTACGCCTAAAGTTTCCTGCACTTTGTTTACCAGCGTTGTATTAAAATTAGTTCTGAGTGCACTTTCTACAGCAGTAACCAGGTGTCACTTTTAATATGAAATTTCACAAAAAATTTTGGGAGAACTTTAGCTCAAAACACCGTCGCTTTCTTGTCAGCCATGTTTGGAGACATCTGCAGTGAAATTATAAAAGTGCTATAGCCCAGAACCGCAGGGCAATGTGTTCGAATCCTGTTACTGTACGTATGTTACGTTTTGATCTGAAAGTTAATTAATTCTGCATGAATGATACCTAGCCGACAGGTGAAAATCGTTTGTCTGGGGTACTGGTAAAAACCATCATTTAATATTTAAGCAATGTAACAGAAAGTGAAAAGAGAAATTTTCGTTTGTATACACACATTCGCAGGACCAAGCTGTAACAACAAGAAACACAGGAGTAGAAGTGAGGCATATTTCAAGTTTCGTAAAGAAAAAATAATTTTCTTAACTTTCTATGGAGGGATGTGTCAGTGCATAGAAAGGAGAAACTACAACTACAGTTCGCATAATTAAGGCACCTGTCCATCATATGCGCGAATTGTGTTGCCGTGTGTTTGTAATATGCGTTTTTAAAACAAATGATTTGATGTATACACAATTTGCTTGCGCCCGAAAAGAAATAGCACTTCAGACTAGGGCGGAATAAGACTTTCAACAACCTCGCGCGTATTGCAAACACTATTTTGAAGTTCTTCGACGTGGCCAAATATAACATTTTCATGCTGTTACAGGTTAAAATATTCTTACTGAATGGCTGTGAAACTAATGTAGGGCCCTGCAGTGATCTTTTCTGCAAGCTACCCACCGATGCAATGAAAGGGTCGCCGCATAAAGTCCCATAGGCACACGCAGCACGACGAGAACACTGCACGCCAGTGTTATCGTCGTCAGGGCTCTAGGCCCTGCGCGTAGTGGCAATTGCGCACTTGATGCGGGTGACAGTGTCGCCCTTATCGCCCTCGATCTTCTCGACCTCAGCCGTGGAAAACAGGTACAGGTATGCGGGCCCCATAGGACCGAGACACCGGTCATGTTCTTTTAATGACGCTAGCGCGCAGATGTACAGGTGTATAGCACTGAACCCGAATTACGACCATTTTGGCACGACTTTTCAGTTGCGTGAGAGAGCCAACCTTCAAAATACGGTATCGCTGTCATATACGTCTCCGGTGTTTTTAAAAGGCAAATCTTCAGAGACGTTGAAGGTGTTTCAATGGACGAGTACAAAACCGACACAAGAATATGTTAATTGGTAAATCAGTGACAAGAAAATTTTATCTTTTATGTTTCATTTTGATTTGCAATACCTTACGGCTGAAGCTTGTAGTGCTATGGTTGACATGTTTCTTTTTTTCCCGTGGGAGTCACAATTCTCAAAAACCAATAGTTTATTATATTATTAGCCTACATATGTAATTAGTAGGTGGCCGTGATGTTTATATTGTTACGTTCTTGTAACAAGGAGATCAAACTGGCGATGACTCGATTTGTAAGTGCAGACTAAGCTTAACCAAGTCTAGAAAATTACACCAGCGGTACAACGCACTTCATTCCTGCGCACTCAGTTGCATAATAATTTGCATAAGAACTATTTCTTACTAGGCATTACCAACATACATATTTTCTCCCTTTCTTTATTCAGATTAGTTATAAATGAAGGATTATAATGTATAGATAAAATATAAGTTAAGGTCAATCTAGACAAAAATAATTTGCTCTTATTTTGACAAAAGTATTAAATGCTTGTGATACATGACATTTTTGGGGAACCGACCAATCACGTCATACATGGGGTGATTTTTCAAAGGTTCGCCTCGAGAAGTGTGAAGAAACCGCGACTAGACTATACTGGGGAGGGTCGTGCAGACGAGGATGTGACGTTCACGCTCCCGGCATGTGTATGGGATGTGAGGGCGGCGCTCCACGTCAGCGCGCGCCTGTCCGGAGTCGTCGAGCGTCGTGACGCGTGGTAATACGAGGAAACTAACATCAATCAGCCGCCCCTTGTGATCGTCTCGCCCACCGGGGAACTCCTTCGCGTGCGGCGCCGATGACTGGAGACGCCGTGCCGACTTTGCCAGACACGACGCCTGTGTGCGGTGTCGCCATAGAGCCGCCGCCTTCGCGCGGGGCTAATTAACGTTTTCAAGTCTGCACACAATTACCGCTGCAGACTCTTCGCGGTAAACAGACCACACTATAGAACCCTGCCTGAGATATACGTGCATGAACGTTGTGTATTCTTCCATCTTATGTGAAGTTAACATTGGAATGGGTCCGATCATTTCATTCGTGCTTCGGTCCAGTGAAAATGTAGCATTACAAGAAAAGTAAATATTTTACAAATTTCCATATTATTAAATTTTTATGCGTAAAAAAAGGAGTAAAAAAAATATTTGACGTGGAACTACATTCCCTCCATCGTTGTTAACTTTATTGGGCACATGCCAATTAGTGTGTCAGTTGAAATACACGCAAATAGGAGCAGTGACATTTTACAAATGTCCATTTGGATAGTGTTCACTTTTACCGTAAATAGCCTTTAGAAGTGAGATACTTGCGACTGTATTCCAACTTTACACTTTCCTAATGGTCAACACCACACGAGATCTTAATTGTTACAAATGTTTTGTTCAGTCAAACAAATCTAGTTTGGCGCAACCAAATTAAATGTTTGTATAGGGGAAATTAGATATTTTGTTCGTTGAACCCAAATTATGCTGTTGATTATTATTTGACTAGCCTAAAAATGCAATATTTTGTAGCAGCAACTAAAAATTTGTAGGGCTGCATGTATACTGAAGTTTCGGTTATTCAAAATATAAGTAATAGAGAGACCGAAATTCGAACCCTGACGCTTATTCCCNCATGTATACTGAAGTTTCGGTTATTCAAAATATAAGTAATAGAGAGACCGAAATTCGAACCCTGACGCTTATTCCCGAAGGCTGTGGCTTTGCGATTTCGACCAAGTCAACTGTTGACAAAGCGCGTGAATATTTTATTCGTGTTTTATCTCACGCACAGCATTTACGTCAAATATGTTCAAGTTTTGCAGCTTTCCTGTTTTGTTTTTAGTTAGATGCGTTTCATCAAGATTGTCTGTGACATTACTAAGCATTAGTAAATACACTAAAAAACACTGCTATTATCCTAATTGTAACAAATATCATAAACCAAAATCTTTAGCTGAAAATTCGAACGAAGGCAATCAAATATAATGATTTTCGCACAGCCAACCATATAAATGCCGGTACTGGACTAAGCTGATAAGGTTGCCAGCACAAATTCTGTTGTAATGCAGTTTGTTCCAGTTAACCTTATTATTATTCACTTCAAACGATGTATCCATTTGACTCTGCAATTATATTTTCTAATATTTATGGAAACTAAGCCGATTAGTTCAGGTAGGTTTACTTGTAAAATGGTTGTTTGCACTAGTTACATACGGAATATGTAGAATCAAGCAAATAAACGTTATGTTCAAAAAAAAATTTTGATTGCTTCATTTGGTTCAGGGGAACTAATAAGGACGTTTGGAGCAAGAACAGGTTACTTCGCAAATAGATAAACCTTTTGTTGAATCAAACAAAATGTTATTTGCCCATCTAAATTAATTGTTTTATAGTGGCAATAAAATATTGTGTTGTTGAAACCAATTTTTTTTTTCTTTGTCCCAAACAAATATTTGGTTGCTATATCCAAAGATTTGTTTGGCTTTACGTAGATTAAAGAGTTTCTGTTAACGTTAATAGAACAAGACGCCTGACCGAGATTCGAACCTAGGCCGTTTGCTCGCGAGCTCTACGCCCTAGCAATCTCAGCTAAAGTGACCACTGATATAACACGAATGTTTTAAATATATTCACTTCGAATACTGGACAACGTGCGCAAATAAATATTTCAAGTTTAACAGCCTTACTTTTTAGTTTGCTGTTGAACTTGTTTAATTAGGGTGTTTATATCATTAATAAGCATCACTAATGAACTAACAAGCATTTTTATTATCCTGAGACAAAAAAAAAAACTTTAGCTGTATTTTTGAAAGAAGGCAATCAAATGAGTGGCCAGACAAATATATAAAGTTTGTTCAACTAAATAATTAGATGACAATCTAATTTCTTTTGGCCCAACACAAACAAGGTTTTGGCGGTTCTAAACGAGGTCCTGAGAGCCAACGAGAGTGAAGCGAGGTGACTATGAAGCACCACCGGAATACAAGAGAAATCGAACCCTAGCCACTACACCACTGCTGTCCAATTAGCTTAACACGGAAACCACATTGATGTTGAATTTGTTTTCAAGGACAGCAAAATTTTTAATGTAGCTGCTTGAGCTCTACAATATTAATTCAACATATCGTGGAATAGAACACAGTACATATACAAATATATCTTAAGCAAGCTTTTCAAAAGTGCTCACTTTTCCGTGAACAGTCTATAATTTGGTTGCAAGTAATAAAAAATGAGTAGGAATTTTTACCTAATATAATTTGTTATTTATATATATATATATGTTTTTATACACATCCATTCCAGCCACGAGAACTATAATTTTATAACTAAAATTAATGTACATAAAATAATTATTAAAAATATTTTCATCAATGGTACGGTAGATAATATCTACATTTCAACACTGGGCTACAAATCTTAAAACCTCGCTGTATTGCAGTAAAAGTTTTAAACAGCTTAAAATACCAATGAAAGGTAATCTTATAAAATTCTAAAATATATTTGTTTATTATTTTATAAACACACTATTCTTAATTACCCTTCGAGTTTGAACTACGTGTGGTACAATAAACCAGTTCGTCCTAGTATTGCTGTATGGCATGGTTGAGTGTGTATGTTTATGCTAACGGTTATCCTCATCACGCCCATTATGCAGCGCAGATTGAACCAGTAGCTGTTCACGTGGTAACGCCTCAACTGTTTTGCTCCCAGCTTGGAAGCACAGTTAATAACCAGAGGGTTCGATCCTGAAGTAAACGCCAGACAACCAGCGGCCAGAGACTATGTTTTGTGTTGCATGTATATAGAGTTATATTTTGCATTTTATAAACACATTTGTAACACAGCGCTGTCAACGTATGCCTATTTCGGAACTGGCATTTGTAAAGCCACGCCTTTAGGCTTTCGTACATTATTTTACGTGGTTTTTTTTTTTTACTTGTAAATACGTATTTTTTTTCGTTGTGATTGTTCATTTCTCCGCTTTCGTAGCTCAGCGCTATCGGCATAAACATCACTTAGGCTTATATCCCTTAAAGTTTCTGAAATCGCGTGAGCTGGCGTCATGAAATGTAGATTCTCATGCTTGGAGCGCGCTTGTGTTGTATAAGTGTAGGTTAGACGTCGTGCCAAGTCCATATACGTACTGCATTTGTATTGATAAAAGACAGCAACATATCCGCTGAGCGCAATGTTCATAACAATGTACATACGTAACGGGAGCGTATGTTTTTGTATTACTTGAAGAGTAACTGATGCTTATGCGTTGACAATTTCTATTTTACTACTTCTAAAATTTTGTTAAGTTTTGGTACAAAAAAAAAAGTGTGTAAATAAATGCAAAGCAATTTCTTTCAAAAACGATTTCTTTAAAGTGAAAATTTATTGTGCCTATTATTAAAAAACATATCCAAATTAAAATAAACAGTATTCCGTAACTAAAAGTAGCATGAACTCAAGTATTTAAATATTGATTACTAATACAAGCAAAACAATTTAAATTTTGAATTGTTTTTCTACTCTCACATAACACGCACTCATCAAGGAACATTCATCGAAATGTTAAAAATTAAAAATCGCTCCTTGGCTCCTTGAGTAGTTTCAAGCTATTTGCACTGGCGCTTGCCTGTAACGAGAATATTGCATCACAAGGCAAACACAAACTTCAATGCAGTCATTTAGGGTCGACACGACGACCATTGCAGATGCGGTTCAGTTGTAGGGCGAACGGGTAACACGTTGGGTTGAAATTGGTAAATTCAATCATTTCGTAGGAGGCCGTACTAACATAAAAGAGAAATGACAGCTCACTAAGTTTGCTCTCTCGGGAAAATTTCCGTTTCACACAGGAGATGTCAAAATTGTCTCCAACTTGCTGGGAACGATAAAACTGCCATTGTCAATTTTGTTAGCCCATGTGTGGTGCCCGATTTGATGCACGGGTACGAAATTACCTATTTGCCAATAAACGCTACAAGCAGTACTATCGCGTGTCAATTGAAAAACACCTGTGAACTTAAAAATTTATGTTATTTATAGTAAATAATAAAAACAATTTGTTAAAATAATTTTTTTTGAAGTACCGTTATATATCATTTTATTTATTTAAGTCAGTATCCCAAATTATGAGAAGAACTTTTCTGACTAACGCTAAAAAATCTTTCTACAATAATTTCAAACAATTTCTCTCAAAAACAAAATATTTGTACTTATTTTAAATCGTACGACCTAGTTATATCAAATCTCTGGCAAAAGAAAATACGCCATACTAGTTACTGGTGAAAACCCTCATAAAAAATTTTTTATCAAGAGTTTGATGTTTTGTAAAATTATGATTGTTAGTGTTTATTAATTAAAATTGATTAACAGCGGAATTAGATTACTCTCTGTAAAAAAATTACAGACAGTATTACGCCTACCGACATGTAATTCCTAATGAGATCTAGTATTTTTTATTTTCACTTTCTTACACGAAAAATAATTAGGGAAGCTGTAGTAAAACTTTATACTTGTATAGTTCTGCAAACTATCACAGGTTTTCTACTCTTACTGAACTATGGGTTAAGTAATTAAATTTACGGGTTATTTTAAAAAGGTTCTCGATACAACTAGTGTTATTAAAATTTTAGTTACTCTAATCTAAGTTAATGAATTAAAAACAACGTAAAATTGTTATCCTACCTTCCAAATGAAACATAACCAACTAACGAATTATTTGTCTCCACAATCTGAACCTTAAACAGTGAGCATTGAGCAAATCAGTGAAAACCAGTGAAATTAGTTCGACTGGTAATCAGCGCCAGATGGCTGAATTTCACTTCTTTATTTGTGATTTTCACTGAATTTCGATAACTCCACTGCCATAAGTCACTTGCTCCGCAGCTTGTTTGCTTGATTCTCTAGTCGGCAGTAGCTTATCAACTGACTTCCAGTGAATGTTATTTCACTGATAAACATCGCTGTTTCGGGCTTAGAGTGCAGGTGTATTCTTTCACCGGTACGGTACTTGATGCGATTCATTACGATTTCTGGTGTACTGAATTCACATTCTTATAACTAGAATATATTCTACTGTTGGAAAATGTTTCTAAAAATAGAGCTACAATAAACATTTTCAGTTGTTCCAGAAACTTCCCAAAATCATCTTACTATCTTCGCAATAAATATTCTTACGCTCGCCAAAAGCACGTAGATCTTCAGCCATTTTATCACCATTCCCGAGGTTTGCCGATTCCGCCGCCAGATGCCACACTCGCTGCTACACTACTCGGGGAGGTAGCAGGTGTCCCTTTGGAATGCTGATTTATACCCTCATAAAACGCTCATCCCTTTCCTCCGAGCCCTGGGACGTGTTCGATTTCTAACTTCGGTTTTCAAACTTCGGTTTCAACGTATTTTNTCATCCCTTTCCTCCGAGCCCTGGGACGTGTTCGATTTCTAACTTCGGTTTTCAAACTTCGGTTTCAACGTATTTTGAAATTACAGCGGTGAGACGCATTGGAGCTGAATGCTGAGGGAACTATAATAAAACCAGTGACATTTAACATTACAAAAGTAACAATGAGGTAATTTTATTATAGTATATTTACGGTTTCTTCACACTTTCTGAACCAAACATTTGAAAATCACTCCATTTATGGCGTGCGTTTTATTATCGACATAAAAATACTTTATTTTTTGTTAAATTTAACTTTTACACATATTTTATTTATAAATTATAATATCTCGTTTTATAACTAGTATGAATAAAACTGTGAGTAAATAAGTGTGTTGGTAATACCCAGTAATAAATATATTTTATGCAAAATCTCTTACATTGAGTGCGCACGACTGCGGTGCGTTGTCCCTTTGGTGAGATTTTCTATACTCGGTTGAGATTTGTTTGCACTGAGGCGGAGGAATGTACTGGAAGTTGATCTTTATCAGGGCTTCAGAAAAGTTGGAAGTAACCGTGAGACTATAGGAATTAGCGTTTCAAAACTGAACACGTCTCGTAAAAAATATAAATAACAAAACCCAAATAATGGCAAGTGAATGTTTGTTTGCTTTCTTGTAGCCGGGTTCCCAACGTAATCACTGAGTAGATGAGTACACAAACACGAAATGGCGTGGCGGTTTCTTTGATATAGGCGTACATACTTTCTGATTGGCTGCGTGAGGCTCTGGGAACGGGACTTGCGTCTGATTGGCTACTGCATAATGCGAAAGGATCCCTATTGGCTGTACTGCCGGCTGGTGAGTAGCTTACAAGGCGCTTTGTCGAATCAAGTTCCAACATTTTACTGGCCTGTGACGCAATTTTTTTGGCGTGTGCGCTTGGAGTTTGTGGTATAGGTGACGGTTTTACCTCTGTATTCTTTAGTACTCTGTAATATAATTGTGGAATATTTCGACAGGTTCTAAGAATATACAACAAGATTAGCCTGAAACGGAGATGAAGAAATCTCTTAACAAAACCCATCCCCAGCGTAACCATTTGGGATCGAACCCACAATCTTCCGAATGAAATTAAGGCATGTTACTGCATGGCAGAAAGAAACGCTCAATACGGATACAATACTGTACCTAGTTGCATTAGTAACTCGTCACTCCGTTGGGAGCTCCACCTACCTAGAGGTTTATCGTGCGGAGGGAGGCGCAGTAAAAAAGAGAAAGCTCTGGGCAGCGGTCATCTTAAATTTTATATGCTATTCACANATCGTGCGGAGGGAGGCGCAGTAAAAAAGAGAAAGCTCTGGGCAGCGGTCATCTTAAATTTTATATGCTATTCACAGTAAAAAGAGCACTTTTTAAATCAACCATTAAAAAAGTCACTGTCCTTACCTACACATATTTTAACGGGCACTCTGCCGCGCATACGCACGTTAAAGTTGGCAACGGCTGAGGGAAAGTAGTTCCACTTCTTAGTGTTGAGTTAAAATTGTTAGGTAAGCATTTGCGAATACTGAAAAGATTTATTTTACTTTCAAAATTTTTTAATCCATATAAGTACAAGAATAAGCAAATTTGTAAAATATTTACATAGCTAATAATTTTAAAATGTTTCGCTTAACCAACACATGAATAAAGCTACCAGGCCCATGGAAATGTTAACTATGTACATATGTTGGAAGAATACACAANTACCAGGCCCATGGAAATGTTAACTATGTACATATGTTGGAAGAATACACAATGTTCATACAAGAAAATCTTTAGCAGGGCTTCGAAAGTGCTCACTTTACCACGAACAGCCTTTAGTTGAGGTGGAGCAGTGACGGAATGCAATGGTTCGGATAAACGGGAGTACCCCGATAAAAAACCCACCGGCCGACGGCCAAGTTCGACATGCTTCCCCACATGATAAATTCGGGTCTGGCCCCGTTGGGAATGGAGCCTGGTTCGCCATGGTGGGAAGCACGTGACCTGACCACTACACCACAGACTTAATGGAGTTCATGTGGACTGAACATGCAATATTAGATCGCCTCTGCATGCAAGGCATTAAACTAGCATGCTGCCTTTAAGTCGTTCAACGTGTAGTTACAATANAATATTAGATCGCCTCTGCATGCAAGGCATTAAACTAGCATGCTGCCTTTAAGTCGTTCAACGTGTAGTTACAATATTTTAAGGGAAACGTCTCATTAGTAGAAAGTGTGTAAAATTGCCAATGCAACCGTTTATGCTAGTTTTGCGTGTCTGTAGCTAATATGTCTTTAGACACAGCAGTTTGAAAAGGTCATCTTCGATTACGTAGGAGAAATTTAAACAGTGTTTCATAAATTCTTAAAGAGTAAGGTAACGATAAAAATAATTCCATCACCTGTGCAAAGCATATTTTTTTCATCATTATATTAAACGTAATGCCACTTCATGGAAATTGTTCATTTCCTTAATTTAAGCTGAAACGTGTGCAAATCATAATTTTACAATTTTATAACACAAAAATAAAACAAACCAAATACAACAATTTACGTAACTAAAATAAACAATATGTGTTAGGTAGTTTTATTGAATCTCGCTCAAGAAAACTGAATTTGTTCCCATCATAGATTATTGGAAATTTTTTGAGACGTCTGTAGATCTGGCTTATCGCCATACTACCGAAGGCAACAGCAAGCCGTCTCAGAATCATCCTGCTAAGTTGCCCTAGGCTCCACGCCGAATCTCTGAACTCCACCAACCTTCGGGCTGCCAGCTCATCGTCAAGTAAGCGGAACTTCTATTCATTTTCTTGGTTCATTTGAAANACTCCACCAACCTTCGGGCTGCCAGCTCATCGTCAAGTAAGCGGAACTTCTATTCATTTTCTTGGTTCATTTGAACGTGTATTGAGCGGAATTTACAAAAAATCTGAGGATAGTCATATATAAAAAATTACGCAAAGGTTTTTTCCGATATTCAGCAATTTTTTTTTAAAGTTTGACTTAATATTTTNAGTCATATATAAAAAATTACGCAAAGGTTTTTTCCGATATTCAGCAATTTTTTTTTAAAGTTTGACTTAATATTTTAGTAACAGCAAATTACTTAATTGCTGCAAGTGAGTTGTCGTCCAGCGCTGTCCCTAGTGAGAGCGGGACCAGGTGCAAGGCCCTTTGCAAGGCCCTTATCTTCCAAACTAGTTAATCCTCCCTATCTGCAACACAGTCGCCTCACTAACAATATTCTCTGCTCTCTAGCTCCCGCGCCTTTATTTGTAAACATCTTACATTTTATAAATAAACGTGTTTAGATATATCAATTATATCGTTTAATATATAACTCAAAATTAATACCGGTTATTAAATTTAAAAAAAAATAATAATTTATGCAAAAAAAATAAGCCGTAGAAAACATTTTTACTGGAAATTACATGACACATAATGTACGTGTATGGTAGAATTATAAAATGACATATTTACATATTCATAAGGACCATACGGGAATTTGCCGTTGTCAATGTGGATAACTATTTTTCCCGCTGGCGTATTGCCAGGGGATGTGATATTACGACTGCTGTGTGTGTTTGTATATTTGTGTGTATATATATTCTGCAGACGAACCTACAAACTAAAAGGTTTTCACAAATAATTGTGGGATAAATTCCCGTGTTTTTTATTTTTATCAGTTACTATGTTGTTTTCTGGTTAAGTTAACAACGATTCATCCTGAATCTCTGGTGTAGAAAATGTCTTGCATCTTTTGAATTATGACGTTAAAATCAGTAGTTTCATGAGGATAATAACACTATAACAGGGCGAGACGCCCTATGCGGCCGCACCTGTCACTCACCCTTAAGGACCACCCTAGTTGTTATTCACTTTTTATGTATGTACCAACTATAATGACGGCTTTCGTCTGTTATTAGGCAAGCTGTACTAATTTTTGTTTGCAGAAATACGGGCTAATTANCCAACTATAATGACGGCTTTCGTCTGTTATTAGGCAAGCTGTACTAATTTTTGTTTGCAGAAATACGGGCTAATTAATATTTGTTGATGGAAACCCTCGGGATGTGTTTCCATCACAACTGTATCCGTGCGACACGCACCTAGACGCACACGAAGGTGCACGAGGCGCCTTAACCCTCGTCTCTGCTTGGCCGCTGTGTTCCGTGGACGGTTCTCTGCTGACTGGGCCGCCGGCTGGCGNCCAACTATAATGACGGCTTTCGTCTGTTATTAGGCAAGCTGTACTAATTTTTGTTTGCAGAAATACGGGCTAATTCATATTTGTTGATGGAAACCCTCGGGATGTGTTTCCATCACAACTGTATCCGTGCGACACGCACCTAGACGCACACGAAGGTGCACGTGGCGCCTTAACCCTCGTCTCTGCTTGGCCGCTGTGTTCCGTGGACGGTTCTCTGCTGACTGGGCCGCCGGCTGGCGTGTATGACGGCCTTCCCCAGCCCAGCGAGCGGCTCGAGACCCCAGTGCGAGCGGCCACTTCGCCTCTGTATTCCTAACTGCTCTGTGGTGAAACGCTACCTCGGCGCAGTCGAGTGGCGGCTCTCAGAGGGTGCGTTTGTCTCGCGTTTAAGACCACTTCCCTTTGCAGAGAAATTCTCTCGACATCGCTTTGTGTGCTTCTGTCACATATATGTAACTTTACCTGGTTAAAGCTGATTGTACATAGTATGAGCATTAAATTCATAACTTTGGTAGCATATTCATTATATCTCAGTAACTATCCAATATATTCCCGCCAAATATCGTAGGTAAGTGAAAGTTGAAAAGGTTAGTAATTTGTTTTTCGAAATGGCGTTTTCGGTAATATTTATGTTAATATATAAGCTACCTCTGGAACAGTTACACATATTTGATTCAAGAGCGCCAGAAAAAATAATAACGCTTTATTTACCACATCTCAGGAATTACTAGATCAATTATTACCACATTTAGAACACGTGCAGTGCGCTGGATACCAAAAAGTGAGTTATTTTAACAGATCACGTAATATTTTGTAAAAGGTAATCCTTTAAAATTTTTTATGGAAAATCATTACTCGTTAAACAAGAAGTTACTGATAACTAATGGGCCTAAGTTCACCTACATGTGTGCAAATAAATTTTAGTGAAGTTATTAAAAGTATAGATGCTGGTGGGCGTTGACGTCTCATTGAAAGCAATATCATTAGAGATGAAACCAGAAACATGTGTATTAGTGACTTACACGGGATTCAAATTCCGAAAAACTCTTAAAATTAAGCTAGCTTGCAATCAACTGCATCACGAAGGTAGGATTCTGAGCATCAAATTTGGATTTATCAGTCTAATGTTTTGAATGATAGAGTTCACTAACCTGAAATATTTACACGGCCATCATTTTGAAAATCAGTGTCTGAGCCACTAAAAACACATAAGTTTGCATGGTCTACCATAACGCTTTTTGTGTAAACAAATTGGTGTAAATCGGTTTATTAGTACCAAGATTAAGCATATAAACCTTATTTTCTTAATTGGTTCTGTATTACAAAACTGTATAAAAATGTTCTTTATACTATGCGTCTAATAGATACTCTCAGCATATAAAGTTTGGTTGAATTTGGTTAAATTGTTAAATAGATATGCCAGGCATATCAAAATATTTATGTGCCAGCCATTTTGAAAATAATTGACCGCCCCCATTTAAATAATGCAACTTTACATGGCCTTCAGTAGCTTTGCAAAATCTTGTGGTAATCAGTTAAATTATTCCAGAAATATGGCAAAATGTCAATTTTGCTCACCTGACACTATTTTGAAAAAATAACGGCAAAGAGGATCTCTGTGTGCATAAATTATGCTTCTAATTAATACTGTTTCCATACAAAATAGGGTTGAATTTTGTTTAAACGTTTCAAAGGTATAACAAATTAATCTAAATTATTTATAATAACCCCATTAACACATACTTACTGCACATTACACATGTTAATTTACATACCCTACTGTAGCAATACTTGCGTGAAATTTTGGTATGAATCGGTTGATTGATCCTTGAGATATGCCATAAAACCTCCATTGTTCATGTAACGATCTTCATAAATGGAGGACAAAATACATTTATGTATTAGCTCGTTCCATGATTGTAATAAATACAATATAATAAGTTAAATTAAAATATATTACATAGTTGTGTTTATATTGCATATTAAGATAAAATGCTTGTATAGGCGCCATTCAGAAAATAAGAGACGTACACGCTTAAAACATATAAATTACTATGGCCTACCACAGTACAACCGCTTCGCAAAATTTGAAAGAAATCGGTTGATTGTTTTCCAAGATATGGCATAAAAACTTTATTATTTCATGTGTGACTGTATTACAAAATGGCGGAGAAATTAGGCTTTGCATAAACAATTTTGATGGATATATTTTACACGATAAGTATACAAAATTTAGTTAAAATTTGTTTAGCAATCTCGTAAATAAAAAAATTTGAGCATAAATATTGATATGGTTACCATTTTGAAAATAAGAGTTTGACATACCTAAAACATGTTAGTTAAAATTACCTACCGCAGTACTCCTTGTTTGCCACATTTGGTAGGAATCGGTCAATTCATTCTCAAGATATTACACAAAAACTAATTTCTGTAGCACTACTTTACAAAATGGATGGACAAAAGGGGTTTTGTTTGGCTTATATGATACTTGTAATAGATACTGTCAGTGTACAAAATTTGGTTGAACGTGGTCAAATGGTATGGTAGTTATAACAAACAAACCTTTAGTATTAAAATTGCCGCCATTTTTAAAATAAGAATCTAATAATTTTAATTATTTTATATTTGTCTGGCGTATCATTGTATTACTTACGTGCCAAATTTGGCGAAAATTGTTTGAGTATTTTTTGAGATATAACGTAAAATCTTCATTTTTCATGTGGCACTATCTTACAAAATTACGGACATAATAGTCTCCCTGTAGACATATTTTATGTTTTAATATATACTCCCAGTATATTAAGTTAAGTTGGTATTTATTAAATGGTTCCAAAGATTTAGCATACTGTGCTAAAATAACTATATGGCCGCCATTTTGAAAATAATTGTCTGACATACTTGAAACACATGTGTCCAATTCAACTACCGCATTACTACTTGTTTGCCAAATTCGGTAATAATCGGTAAATTTTTTCCCGAGATATTACACAAAAACATTATTAGTCATGTAACACTATCTTAAAAAATTGACGGAAACGTTATTTTGTGTGCTTATACAATGCTTGCAATAGTTGTAATAGATACTGTCAGACTACAAAAATGTTGGTTGAAATTGGTTAAACGGCATGGTATTTATACCAAATAAACCTAAAATATTTTTTTGGCCACCATTTTGAAAATAAGTGCCTAATTATGTTTAACTACATATATTTATTTTGCCTAATGTAGTATTACTTACTTGCCAGATTTGGCGAAAATTGGTTGAGGAGTTTGGTGAAACTCGGTTCACGCTTCCAAAAATTTAAATTTGAGGGGGGTGTGGGGTGGGGGGATACACACACTCACGGACACAGAGATAGGAAAGTGATGTCTTAAGCCTCTCTTTCCTTCAGAATGTAGGCTAAAAACAAATCAAATTGGAAGAACACTTTTATTTAGATTATAATTTATCATAGCACAGAGTTTTTGAATAAGAAAATCCTTTTAAAATCAAAGTCTTAAAAGTCTCCTTCCAGTATATAATCTCGTGAGTGAGAGATAGAGAGAGACAAGAAGAAAGGGCGAGAATTCACGCACGTGGATGTACGACCGCGTCTGCATGTGAATGTATGCGATCGCGGGAGCGTCTCTCTTCTAATAAACACGGCTGTTGATGAATCTGCTTCAATGAAAATTCCCACATAACAATTTTAAAAAAATATTCTCTAATTTTTATTGTTGGCGAAATTTTTGTACTTAAGTCCTAACTAATTTAACTCACAATAATGGATTAATTAATAACAATAACAAAAATGTAATCTACACACTTCACTTTCATTCTTAAAAAAAAAACAAAAAACCATTTTTAATAACAGCCCAAATGGGCCTAGCAATTTTATTTAAGTAATTTCTGTAACTACTTTTCCTGAGCCAATTTTTATGTAATTGGTTACAAAAAGTTGCGCTTATGTAAATGATTTAAGTATATGGTTATTTCAAACTTTCTCAATAAAAATTAACGTGTACCACAGCAGATTTAGAAAGATTTTTAAGCCTTACTTTATTTAATTAGCATATTTAATTTACTTTTCAATGTATGAGCCACCTAGCACTTTCCGAAAAAGCTTCTGGTTGCTGAAGAAAATATGTTAATTCTTCACGCTTAGGTATTTACAACGATATTTAATGCTTTTATGCGAATTGTGTTATTATTTTCCTTTTCAGTAAAATATAACAAAATATTATTTTCAGTTGATATTCATTGTATTGTCAACACATTTTCAGACGTATCGAAATTCCTACCAAAATATCGGACGATTTATCGCACTGAAACACAAACAAATATTTTAGTACTATTGCATTACGAGTTACGAAAATTTTTTTTCATGAGACTCAGTGGCTTACCCGAATAGATCCCAGTTTTCATAGCATGTTTTTATGTTTCATAGCATGTTCTGGTAAACATTTATCACTCGATGCAAGTTTTGTGAAAATTCATCCAGTCACACAGTTTCTAAAGTGACACACCCTTAAATAAACATTTCTTCAAGCCTATTGCTTTTTGCTTATATAATTTAAATACCTACACTGATATTGGTATAATTTCACCAAAATACTAAAGACACAAAATCTACCTGATTATAATGTATTTTATGAAACTGCATACATACATTCAATGTATAATCTGAATTTCTCCCAAAATATCCTACCTTGAAAGTTGGTTGTGGAAACTAGTATACAATATTATTCAAATTAAACCGTTCATCCAGACATTACGATACTGTGTTAACGTATTTCTCACACTTGAGTAATGTTTCACGTAAAATATAAAAATTTTTTGTGGCGTTATTTTTTCAAAACGAACGAGATACGTACCAATTTATCAAATCGTTAAAATGGCTTCTGGGAAATCAGGTTAGTACTATATAACGCGCGCGCGCGCACAGACACATATTTATTACAGCTCTCAGAACTGCAACACATGTTGCAAATAGTCTATAACAAAACACACTCATCCAAACTTTCTTCAAGTGTATTCAGTGTTTATAATTCGTACTGCCTTCAGTTGGACGTGGGACAGCACACGTTCCAGGTCGGCACATTAAGTGAAATTTCAAAAACCTCAGGGACAATAAACTATTTTTACATACAGTAGAAGCGATAACAAACACTTTATATATATATATATATAAATGTTTTATTTGTTGCGTTAATAAATACTTTAAATTAAGTATGTCGAGCAAAATTGTAATGATGAAACGAGAGAGCGGACAAGGAAAAATAAATAACAAAAAAATTAATGAACCAAGTAACTTCAACGTTGCGTAAGCTAAGTGAAGGCGTGGGAGACTTAGAAACATAAACGTGGTACAATTACGCCAAGTTTTATTCTTATTTACGTACAACAAAAAGAGACTGTATTGCTGGTGACACTCTATAGCAAATAGCCAATAGCTGACTGGGCCAATCAGATGTAGGTACAGTACTTTAGTATTAAACATCTGTGATTCGCAGGCAGGCACCGAAGACTCACAGCTATGGCAACCAGTTTTTTCGCGGAAAGATTTCAGGACTACTTGTACGGCAAAACACTGGAGCTCAGATCTACTTTCCTGATTGGGTGATTTTAACTTGCACGCTTTGCTTGTGTCTGCCAGCGAATCATGGACACTGTGTGTCGGAGTTACCTAATTATGATTAGCCCAGTCAGGTAAGGAACTGTCTTCCTTGCAAAGACAAGTGGCCAATAACAAAAGGAAAACTGCACGTATGCCATAGAACATGAATCTAGCCTTCGTGTAAATATTTTCGCGAAAAACAGTTGGCCTTACTCATTGTAGTTACAACCAACCAATTGCGGAGGTGGATGACAGTTAAAGTTTTTGAAATTCAACTAGACAAGAAATATTTTTCGCGAAAATCGGGTGTCTCTACCTACGTCACAGAGTAGATAAGTACACAGAGACGAAATATAGCGTGGCGGTTCCTTTGATGTGGGCGTACACATCTTCTGATTGGCTGCGCGAAGTTCTGGGAACGGGACTTGTGTCTGACAGGCTGCCGTCGTGTTGCGAAACGTTTCCAAACTGGCTGGGCTTCCGGTTGGCAAGTCAGTTACCGGGCGTTGATTGGCGAACGGCGTTCCGACATGTCGCTGGTTGTCAGCACCATATTGCCGGCGTGTGCGGCTGGAGTGCGCGGAATAAGCGGTTATTTTTAATCTGTATTCTTAAGAACTATGTGCAGTGGCGTGTGGTGAAGTGTTGCAAGGCAATCTGGTACTTGCCCAATGCTTTACACACTCGGCGCATGCAGCAGGAACAAGTAACCAGAGTGGAGCTAGGAGAAGCTGAATGTACTGCGGCCACTCACGAGAGAGCGGCGACGCACTCATTACACACGTGCTGTGACGTCAAATACAATATTATACGTTTAAGTGACCGATGTGTAAACTCGCATTCGATTAACTACAACACAGAAAAAAGCGCAGCTTACCATACAACGGTTCACCACACGCCGCTGACCATGTGCCTATGTCAGATATTAAAAGATATCTCACTGTGCGCCAGCCAGTAAAAATAGGCCACTCCGATGCGCGTAGGAGCAGTGTGGTTCATCATTTTCCGAACCAATTCGCTAACTTTACGAACATGTTCTTCATCCGAAATTTTTTTACAGATAGTTGAAAACCTTACAAAACTTCTCATAAAATTATTTAATTAATATACACCAGTTTCAGATAGCCTTGCAGTTCTCATTAATGTAATTCCGAGAATTCCACAAATATTAAATATTCCTTTANTACACCAGTTTCAGATAGCCTTGCAGTTCTCATTAATGTAATTCCGAGAATTCCACAAATATTAAATATTCCTTTAAAAAAAATCATATTTATAAAAAAACATAAGGGCTTTGCTCACGTTCAACACTTCTCTAGGGTATGAAATCGACTGTGTCACAGTAAAGGATTTGTATTCAAGTATATCTGATTGGTTTTTTTTGCATCGCGATAAGAAATTCCTTGTGATCCATGTACTCTTGCTCGTTCCAAAAGTTCTGTGCCTGATATAGCTGCTTCAACACTTGGCTGATATCTAACTGACAATCTACTATTGTTTATGACTCAGTGTTTTTCACGACATCTTTGAAATATGATGTGCTGTTGTTAATAATATGATTTTTGCTAGTTATATATA
>NQII01003534.1:55158-107137 GCA_002778355.1 Clitarchus hookeri
TGAATTTTCTTTGCTATAAACCTCACGGAGCCCGAGACCTTTCCAACGAATGCAAAACCGTGGAAATCGGTTCGTGCGTTCTGGAGTTATAGCGTCAGGAAGGAAAACCCGACTTATTTTTATATAGTAGATATATATGAGTAGTGATGAGAGAACTCCGCAACTTTTTTTGAGGACAACGTATACTGCGCACGTCCTGTATATTTTAATTAATTGCGCAAATGTATTGCAGTATAAAATCCTAGAAGACACTGAATTCATAATAAATATTTAAGGAAAAAGTACAGAATAACGTGCCGCTTCCATTCTTCATTTTATATTTGAACTGTTTATGTTATGATTTACTTGAGATTCACAGCGCTCCCATCAGTTTTCTTGTGCCAGCTTAACAATGCGTTATAGGCATTTTTATCAGCTTTTTAAAGCAATTATAATTTTATGCGTGGTAACGATGTTATTTTTTACTCTGCTTCGTCGATTACATTTATATTTAACTACTAGAGAGTGTATACTTTCACGTTTCCTTCAACGTAAAATGATATTTGCTGACAAATATCTAGAAGAATGACAATTCTGGCAGCTGCCTTGCTGTCGTATTGATTTCGACAATCTACAGCTCGATTCCGGTATACAAATCCGCTAACAAGTGTTTAAAAATTGACTTAAAGCGTTCCTACAGCGGAATGACGTCATTTTGCTAGAGGAATTATTCCGATAGTTTCAAAAATTGGGCCTCTGATTGGTGAATGACGCTCCGGCATGTTGCTGATCAGTGACGTAATTTGTTGATGTGTGTGTGTGTGTGGCTGGCGTTCGCGGAGTAAGTGAAAGCCACCTACTCTTCTCTCGGTATACTTACAATTAGAGACCCGAGAATGTCGCGGATTCATTCTGCAATAAGCTAGAGTCCACAATCCTTTGTGCATTCCAGCATCAGTTAGTATTCATTGGCTGTTGCTCCAGTTTAACCCGAGACCATGTAACACGGGATTCGGTTCTTATTTTCCTTGCGGGTTAGTTATTTCCTGAAACTGGTTCGGGGCGCGTCTAAAAAACTATGGTCCAACGGAAGCACAGGAACATTTGTACATGTGAATTCAGCTTAACTTGTCCTCAGATGAATCCGTGAAATTTCCGAGTCGCTACTCATAAGCTATTCACGGTAGTAAACAAATTTTTTATCAACCTGTGAAGAAATAGATTTAATATCTACGCATTAACTGCGCATGTGCTACAGTGCATACTGGCATACAGACTCCCGGTTAAGTTGGCAGCGAGTTAAGTAAAGTAGGTTCAAGTCCTGACATTGTATTACAAGCGTAATAATTAAACTTGTAGTAAAAAAAATTTGGAGTTTTTACTATTTGTTCACATACTAACAGCATATTTAGTTTCTAACAATTTCACGTTTTCACTTGACTGGCGCATGAATTAAGTGATCAGGCTCATGTCAATTCAAATTTTACATACGGCGGAAGGATAAAAAAATTATGAGAAACCCAGATCGTGAGGGCTTTGAAAAGTTCTCGGTTAACTTCCAGCAGCCTATACCTATTCTGTGACAATACCGCATAACACTGCTTGCCGCTCGCGCAACTGTAACTTCCGCAATGGCCGCGCGGAAGTGTGGAAGTAGTTCTTTTCATCACCACGTCTCCTGCGGCCGCCGGGTGTTATTAGCGCTTGCGTTGGGTTTGTGTGGCGTGACGATCATGACACAATCTTCCTCCTTGTCCGTCTTTCACGGTCCGCGTAGAAACTTTCGAGTACCTGCCTCTCCTCTCCCCTTCCCCCTTTTTGGCATTCCCTACTCCACAAACAGGTAGCTCTGATCTAACCCCTCTGGTTTTCACTGCACGAAATAGGGAAACTATCTCGTGTTCCTTCCTAGAGCGAGACGCACCGCTTTGCCTGCTCGTCGGCAGCTCTGCTGTTGGCAGACACAAGTCACTTAAGGGGAATTCCCAGTGAACAAAATTGAACGCCACAAGGTCACAAAGAGGAACCGCGGTGGTGTAGTGGTTAGACTGCTCCCCTCCTACCTATACTAACAGGGTTCGACTCCCGGCGCGGTCGCTCCCGTATTTTCGCACGTGGGAATCGAGCCTGAATATCCCGCTGGCCAGCGGGTTTTCTCGGGGATCTACCGTTTCCCGCTCCCTTGCGTTCCGGCGCTGCTCCATGCTCACCTCGCTTCACCCTCATCGGCTCTCAAGACCTCGGTGTTAAGAGCCGCCCAGACCCCGCCACTCCACTCAAGGTCACATCCGGCTATAAGGAAGCATTGCGATTGCGATGGTAAATAGCATAAACAAGCTTCGCCAATCCTCGCGCAGCCAATCAGAGAGCGAGTACGCCTAAATCAAAAGAACCTCCTCGTCAGTTTGCTCTGCGTACTTGATCTACTCTGCGCTGCAAACATCTTTGGGTTCTACGTCGGAAACGAAATAACGTTTCTTTCTGTTTGAGTACTTTCATCATAATTATGAGCGAGTGACACCCGCTGACTTGAATTAATAAAATGTTCAAAATNCTTTCTGTTTGAGTACTTTCATCATAATTATGAGCGAGTGACACCCGCTGACTTGAATTAATAAAATGTTCAAAAAAATTTTTTTAAAGCTACGTTTTAAAAACTACGTCACAACTTAGGTTCCAAAACCTTATTTATTTTATAATTAGCTTAATTTTAAGCTGGCTGTCTGTTGGAAAAACAAAATATTAAAAAAAATTGGTTGTCTGTAAAGTCGGTTTACTGACGATAGTTGAACGTGACAACGTCTTAAGAAAATACNCTTTCTGTTTGAGTACTTTCATCATAATTATGAGCGAGTGACACCCGCTGACTTGAATTAATAAAATGTTCAAAATATTTTTTTTAAAGCTACGTTTTAAAAACTACGTCACAACTTAGGTTCCAAAACCTTATTTATTTTATAATTAGCTTAATTTTAAGCTGGCTGTCTGTTGGAAAAACAAAATATTAAAAAAATCCTTATCTTCCGTGAGCGACGTCTTCTTAAAAATACCACATTAACGACTTTATGCACATTTATACCGGTTCCAAATTTCTAATTAATCTGTAATGCCGATTTTCTCTGTAGTAAANATTAACGACTTTATGCACATTTATACCGGTTCCAAATTTCTAATTAATCTGTAATGCCGATTTTCTCTGTAGTAAAAACTGTAAAAACGGACGTTTTTTCGGTGATTTTTATGTGCGTACGTCCCGGTGTAGAAGTTATAAACATATAGACACGTCGAGCACACCTTTATTTTTAGTATAACGTCATATTTATGATGATATGGCCAGCGCTGAAGGTCTCGCAGAAGGGTGCTACCGACGCGCGTAATGGCTACGATGAGACGCCATGTGCGTGCATGAGTCTCTCTCATCACACCCGTGCATCCAGACATTGGACACGAAATATTTCCAGGCAGACGGCCACCTAATGTTTCGACTTTCATGCCTGGAGGAAAATTTGCCAATGGGACCATCCATACAAAATAGAATAACGCATACTTTCGTTTCACAATAGTATATATACAACATGGTTTAACCGGAATCGAACCTAGAACCTCAAGGTCCCAATTTAATGCCGAAGTGACCTCAGACAATCCGATAAAAATAACAGACTGCTTCATGCTAGTAACTACAGGGATGGCAATCGATGTCGCTGTCAAACAATCGGACTTCTCGAAACATGCTAAGCAGTGCATTATATACAAAAGGATCAACGGAATATAAATATTTAGATATATCCTACTGGGAGGTAAATAACGAAAATTCTGTGCTTCAGCTGTTGCGCTCGAAAAATTGAGAAATAATTAATGATAAGAGTGAATTTGCCTTAACACAGTTTCAAAGTAAAATTAGTAAAATATATGGAAACAAAATTATTGTACTAGAAATACGACTTCATATTTTTTTTTNCAGTTTCAAAGTAAAATTAGTAAAATATATGGAAACAAAATTATTGTACTAGAAATACGACTTCATATTTTTTTTCTCCTTTCCTTTAACGAAACTCCATATTTTTAAATACTTTGCTACTGAGAGAATTAAAAATGTAAAACAAAAATCAAATAATTTTACATCATTACTGTGAATAGAGGCAACTCTTAATATATGTTATCTTTCATGACAAAAAGGTATTACTTGCTAGCGAACTTAGTAACAAGGAAAAAATTTCAACTGGAAAAATTCTGGTAATGTTATATCTTTACCAGGTCGTCCGGATAACTTAAACGGAATTAAATGCGACAAAACGGGCTTCTCTTAANTGGTAATGTTATATCTTTACCAGGTCGTCCGGATAACTTAAACGGAATTAAATGCGACAAAACGGGCTTCTCTTAAATCAATTCTTCTGTCCTGCCAATTTCGGGAACAGTTAGAGGAATGCACTTAGCGTGAAGTATGCCGATCGTGGTAAAGGTGGAGTGTGTGTGAGGGAGAAAGTCGTTGGTGCTTTTTCCCGCCACAAAATATTTCCTCTCCTCACGTCGCATGGGACCAGAGATCAAAACTAAAGCCCCAGAAATGGAAACCTAACGTACATGTATATCACAAACCTACCTACGTTATGCAGCCATGTACCAGAGACCTGCGAACAGTCTTATATCCTATGCGGAGGAAGTTATAGCCTAAGTGTAACACATTATCCGTGTGATGTGTATGTATAGCCAGTTCACAAGTGTTACGTCAGTCTGTAAGGAGCTTTAGTTTATCACAAAACAGCGGAGGTGTTGCAAAGCCCTGTTTTCTTTATTATTTATCACTATCCCACATGAAATGTTTTAAAGGCTCAAAGGCCGATGCAGTAAAACATTTCGTTCATAGATATATAACAATTTTAAAAAAAACTACTGTTTCCTTTTTTTTCGTTATGTAGATTCAGTTGACTGGGCTAGAAGATACAAGTTTAACCCATGCAAAATGCAAAAAATTGCTAGAATGTTTGCATTTTGTTGAGAAATATTAAAGTTCATTATAGGGCAAAAAAAGTCTTTGAAATTGATCGCGTCCATCTGACACCCCTCCGTAACACCGCTGAACAAATCCAACATTTCGAATTAAACTTGCAAAAAAAAATATATTCCCCATCACATGTGCCTCACAAGTTTTATTTCGAACCACACATTATCTACGTTTTATAGTAGTATTCCGGACTTAATTACCCTGAACATTTTTTACATTTAATAAGTGAGTGGCAAAACATATTATCCAAAATTCTTTGAAAAAATTCATATTTCACAAAAATGCCATCGAAAGAGAACATTCATAAGCTGCAGAAACTATTTCAAAAACTAGTATTTTTTTCGCATTGGTGGCTATATACGTTAAACTCCTGTAACATACTCCAGAGAACATATGTTGGATAGTTTGTTCTTTTTTGTTCGGGAATGAAGTTATACGATTACGTATCGGTTCCTTAGATTTAATTTACACATATTCAACATTACTATCCCACAATGTACAAGTATTTTAAACCTGAGTCAAGGAGATATTTTTTTTGTATTAATTAGAGAGTTGTTAAAACATTCATTTGGTGGGGCTGAAGTTTACGCTGTCACTGTGGACCACGGCGGATTGGTTCGTCTGTTTATCTGAACGATATGAGGGAGGGGTTTCACGAAGCACACGTGGCATTTGTGTAGCGACTGTTCAAGGTCTGGGCGAGACGGGTGGCCGGCCAGGGCGATGGCTAGTAACGGCGTGCCACACCAAAGTTATCCATTTTTTAAGTTCCTTAAATGTTGATCCCCCCCCCCCCAAATTAAATACTGAAATAAGTTAGGACACAGTGCTTGTAAAATAATAAGATTAGTCACTTTATTTCTATTCGCCTAAACTCCCCCATGACATGACTGCCATAGAATCACACAATATATCGTCCTCTGCCCGCCTTGGCCTACAGGCACAAAGTTTAACATTGTCATATTCTATACAATTTTTATGTTCTATTTCTTCAAAAAAAATCTAGAAGTCAAGCCTACAAGTGCAAATATATAAAGCTAATGTAACCAACTCCATTCACTCACAACAGTAAAAATTCTTGAAAATTAACTAAAAGAGTATAAATCCCCGTGGTTATTGGTCCGGGGAGAGAAAGTGTTGTGGAGATTGTGAAGAGTGATAAGTAACAGGAGCATCAAAGTCCGCACCAGCCCGCACTGGTGAAGGATTGACCTGAGGCCGACCCTGCATTCGCGCACCACAACGGTGGGTTCGATGTATATCCACGCGCCTGAGACAAAACCCACGCTCGGGCATCGGCGCTAGCGTATCCTTTTGATGCGTCCTTACGTCAGTGCTTGGCTTCTGTGACCTAGCGTATGAATCTGAGATTACGTCTATTGCAAAAGAATCACCTAAATATCCTCCATTACACAGACGTGCACATAATATTACGTAAAAATCTCAAACACCGTTAACAATTATTTATGGTCCATTCACCGTTACTTGCAACATTACTGAAGTCCTATTTGCAGGCTATTCCTTCTCTTCACGGAAAAAAAGCCTAACCTAGTCTTAGAAAATTACATCAAAGGGTCAACGCACCGCATTCGTGCGCACTCAATTTAATAATATTCTGCATAAGAACTATTTCTTACTAGGCATTACCAACATTCTTATTTTCTCTCAGATTTTATTCGTTTTGATTGTAAATTAAAAATTATGATTGATGAAGTTCTATTTGACTAAAATTAAGAAACTCTTATGTATACAGAAATATAAAACGCTTGTTATACTTAATACGTTTTGGAAACGACCACACACGACACACGGGGTGATTTTCCAAAATTTGGTTTAAGGAACTGTGAATGTACCAGTAACAGATTGTAAATAACACTAAGATGAATCCTTAGAAGGGTTTCTAAGTCCGTAATTAGACATTTAACGAGACAGAAACAACAAAACAAGTATAGACGAACGAAAAACAACCGTAAACACAGTTATGTGAAAATGTCAATTTATTACACAGCGAAGAAAAAAAAACATGAACACTACACTGAAACAGTAGCGATGTTTCGATAATGGCATCTGTTCCTCTCTTCAGGAAGAATGAGGGAAGTGAAGCGATTTTACAAATCTCACCCTACTGCGGTTGCAGATAGTGACTATATAGCGTTCTCCTGATAGACCACGAATATGAAAAATTATAAGCTAATGTCGTCCTCGGTAGTTGACGCTTGTTCTATCGCAATTATTTAACATTACGTGTCGTTTACCCTTTCAATTGAAGGTGTTTATATAATTTTTAATTCATTAACATTATTGATCAAATGCACTTAGCGTCATAAAAATTTTACCTAATCTATATAATCTTACAGTAAAATGNTTCATTAACATTATTGATCAAATGCACTTAGCGTCATAAAAATTTTACCTAATCTATATAATCTTACAGTAAAATCGTAAAAACTTGTATATAGTCACAAAGAGGGATGATAAGTAAACTGTTCCACTTTCGTGCGATGACTTACTGCCCCGAACAAGCGTGTCGCAGTTGCTCTCTGTATCTAATGAACTGCTATCGTAGNACTTTCGTGCGATGACTTACTGCCCCGAACAAGCGTGTCGCAGTTGCTCTCTGTATCTAATGAACTGCTATCGTAGAACAACACGTGTTATATGGCATGCACAGTACTTACCAGGCGGGGTTAGTGACAGATAAGCATGCTGAGAAGAGGCACGATACATCCATATTGTTATAAATTTACTTTTAAGTCAATTCATACAAAGGAGTTATGGACGTAGCTAAATTATAAGTAATGGTTAGGTAGAGCACAGCAGTATAACATGGAGTTTATTGAACATAAGCATTATACAATAACTATTTATGTCACTATTGATCGGGGGAGCTTAAATAGAATACCAAGATGCTAATTAATTATATTAAGTAATATTACCTCACGTCATTACTATTACAATCTAATTGGAAAGTCCCCACCTTGTTCATGTTGCCGGAGGCTGATTTTAGGAGGCGATTAAGGACGCCCGGACACACCCATATCCAGTGGTATTCTCGTTCCAATGGCCCGACGACAACAGACCACGCTCCCGGTGTTACGCTGGACTATATCGGCATCGTTTACTGGCCGGTGGAGGGGGTTTCTGCAACTGTCTTTCGCAAGGTGTTATTGCAATCGCGCTCGTGCCCTGGTTCAATGTTTGAAGGTGTGATCAGGCAGGCCGTCCATCTAAGGCCTGATCACTTCATAATAACATGAACAACAGTGCAGGTAGAATGTACTAGGGCTTCCTTATTCTGCGCCACGGACGAATGGGAAATTGCTTTGATGCAGNAACAACAGTGCAGGTAGAATGTACTAGGGCTTCCTTATTCTGCGCCACGGACGAATGGGAAATTGCTTTGATGCAGTTATTGTTGTTACCATTTATTTATTTATTTTGTATGTCCTATCACATTAATATAATTTATTTTGAATACAACTTTTTGTTATCCGAGAGAGTCAAAGAATGGAAATTCACAAAATAGAGACCACATTGATAAGTTAAAGGAACTACTTATAACCCCGCATTACCCAGTAAGGGGATAGGAGCGGGGTGAAAATAATGCGTGACTGGCCTTTGGCAGGTGGTAAAAAATTTGTTTGTTCTCGCGCGCAAATTTTTATGGCAATGAGTGTAGTATTAGCAGCAGTAAAGGGCCAGTGCGTCTTGAATTAGTAAAGTAGCACTTTTTCCAATAAAATGTTCTTCGCACGACGCAAAATGAATTTCCTTGGAGGCCTTAAATGTTAACTTTTATGCGAGAATATCAGGACAACCGCATTGTAAACATGTCTATAGATCAAACTAGCAGGAAAATACTTCCTTGCATGACAAAACCTGATGGTCTTGNAACCGCATTGTAAACATGTCTATAGATCAAACTAGCAGGAAAATACTTCCTTGCATGACAAAACCTGATGGTCTTGGTTTTAGCCATAATGTATATAATTAGCTCTCACGAACACTTGCTGTTTTTCTAAGTACTGTAGTAGTTATAAAAGAGACAAGATATTTCTTGAACTCGTCCAACGATTTCACAACACTATGTGAACTCCACTCTATTTCCAAAACAATAATTTCAAGAGTTCTTCAAAATGAATATTTTTCACTAGATTCCTTTTGGCACAGCTAAATTCTCGTTCTTATCCTACCACTTTGGTTAATATATAGGTGGTCACATGACTAGCAGAGAACGACCAATTAGAATCTCTCGTTTCGTGCAAAAGACTCCTGAAAAGAAGGCATGCCCTATCTCTTGATTTGTGTCGAGGTCTGCCTTGCATGAGATTTAGTATGATAATGTCATCTTGCACGGATTTGGCAAGTTTATCCTGCGTCGTATAAACGCAGCTTCTCGGTTAATTTTGGATACACTGAGGNCATCTTGCACGGATTTGGCAAGTTTATCCTGCGTCGTATAAACGCAGCTTCTCGGTTAATTTTGGATACACTGAGGAAACGCCAGTCAGTTTATGTGTTTAGCGCAAATGTCAATTGTAATGAGACGAGAGCGTACAGCAAAGCCGTATGCTCTGTCTGCCGGAGACGAGCGATATTTGTGTCTGCATTCAACGTCTCGCTGTTCGTAACAACGGCAGGCTTCCCTCGCCTGGACGCCATGTCTCGGCGTGGGTGCTGGGTAGCAGGGCAGAAAATGGCCACATTACCATCCCCGACAGCACCTTTTGTCAACTCCCTTACTCACGTCACGTGCATAATGGCCGTCCTACTTCGGCGTTGCGTGGGCGGAGATGGGGTCCTTGCCCACCATGCGGGGAGACTCTCTAGAACTTCTGCGACAAAAGACGGCTTACCACTCTGGTGCCCAGTTATTCGCTATGACTGTCCGGTGTTGTGAACATTTTGGCGCCGCTGACNTGTCCGGTGTTGTGAACATTTTGGCGCCGCTGACGTACGGAGAAATTTTATAATAAGGCGCTCTCATAAGAGCAGGTAAACACAACTCAAGACAAATCTATGGATGACGACCCGCTGTAATAATACGTTTTCCTTAATGTGCTAGTTTTTTTACTCTTCTCCACTCGCTGGTGTTTCAGGTTTTTGTAACAATGTTTACAAACAAGGTTTTCTTAATAAGTCGGTAATAGCATTTCATAATATAATTCGTAATTCAGAATCACCTTTANTGTTTACAAACAAGGTTTTCTTAATAAGTCGGTAATAGCATTTCATAATATAATTCGTAATTCAGAATCACCTTTAAACTATTTTTTTACAAACACGTTATCAGTAAGGGGATTTCATTTGTGAAATGCTGGGTACATATTTGTTAAATCGGCTAGGGCGTGTTATTTATTATCTTTGCCCAGTCCGTTTTACGCTTCGTTTAGTAAATATTCATATTCATCGAAGATGGGCATATTTCTAAGATAAATAAGATAATTTTCGCCAAATTTCAACCACTCTAAAGAGCGGTGTGAGTTTCGTGAGATCCCTTTGGTTAACTGGTTTTTCTCAAGAACTAGACAAACAATCCAAAATACAAATAAAATCAAAACGCAAATGCATTTTCAAATTATTTATTTTATATTTAAGTTTAATGCTAAAAGAAGACCATAACATTAACAGAAACCCCATCCTGAAAAATAAATAACTTGCAAATAATATGAGAGGTAAAGTACGTCTGTCACTTAAAAAAAAAATCTTTTATTTGCAGGGCCTATTTGGTCTTGTAAAATTTACGTTCATGCATGTCATTACTTAGCATTTTGTTTCCGCTATAGATTCATTACATGTAATTTCCTTGCACATGCCTACGAAATTAAGAACTGTGAACATTCTGATTGAAGTACGAGTACGCTCAGTATCAGATAAATATAATTACGGCATAAGTACTACTAAAATTATATTTATCTCCTCCAGGTAATTTTACTTTTATTAGACGACTTTCTGTAAATTTGGTTTTCTAATACCCTGTGAAAAAATATTTGGCGTAATCAAAACTGATATTACTGATTCTTCTAAAATTACTTACATTTTTAAATATGAATCAAAATTGAACCATAAATTGTTAGACGATACAGTTGGATTGAGGAATTTAAGTGTACAAGTCTGTAAAAAAGAGTTATTTAGCTTACAAAACTGTTAGATTATTTCTCCTTTCTTCGTTTTGAGACAATCCATTCCAAGTGGTCCTGCACTGGTTTCTTAACCATTTAAAAAAAAATATTGTGTTACAGTTATTTTACTTATATATAAGAAGCTTAAAACAGGTGAAATTTTATTTTTATACTAAACCGTTTACATGTGGTGGCCATTTTCAATATGCGGCGCGGGGCGATTTCTGCGTTTTCAGACATTTGCGGGAAACGCAATATCTCAAGAATGATTTGACATTACATGAAAAAATTATTATTTTCCTTATATTTCACTTATGATTTTGATTATATTAAGAGGTANGAATGATTTGACATTACATGAAAAAATTATTATTTTCCTTATATTTCACTTATGATTTTGATTATATTAAGAGGTGGTTTAAAATTTAATATAGCATGTGAAAAATCTACCTGAACTTTAGTATCCTGATTACAAAAAATCCACTTTTCAAGNGTTTAAAATTTAATATAGCATGTGAAAAATCTACCTGAACTTTAGTATCCTGATTACAAAAAATCCACTTTTCAAGGTGCATTTTTCTTAACCTTTTCAAACCTAGTTTAATTTACTTTTCCAGGTGTGGCAAAAAAATATTTTATGATTCGTTCTGTACCTAAGTCGACACAACACTTGTTTTATTATCAAAGCCAATGAGCTGTAGTCTATATCTTCGGCTACAGTTATATGAACCAATTATGACCTAGGCCAGTATGACGGTTATTGAATCATTTACCCTCAGGTAAGATATTGGTTACTGAGCTTTGCAGTGTGCAGTACAGATCGAAAATTACCTACACGTGCGTAATGTTCACAATTGTGCACTTGGGTCTGAATGGGTCAAGGAAGGAGTAATATATGCACATAGATTTTTTTATTCAAGAAGTCGTACTATCATACTCTATGTAAATAATGTTTTAAATTTAATATTGGCTTCAATTAATTTATATAAATTTAAAAAAAATGATAATTTTCAATTTTTCTAAACTTTGACGTAAAGTATCTCTGATCAAACATATGATAAAAATCTCATTTTTTACGGCATTTGCACTAACATAATAGTAAACTACACTATTAAATTTAACTTTTATATTTAAATATAAACAAAGATACAGAATTTTAAATGTCTAATGGAAAAATCACGTTTTCAGATAAGAAATCATAAGTTTCTATGGCAAATACTTTGTTACTATTATATAAATGAGATAACTGTTAATAATATGTATGTTGCAAAATAATTTAAAAACAAAAACGATTGGTGTTAACAAACTTCAATGAATTGTTTATGGCTTCCAAACAGGCTCATCCAGAGTGCAAAATTGGTAGGTCTTAGCTTTGCGAACTGCAACCCAAATTGTGTATGTTAGCTGGGGCATGTGTAACGCCTCAAATAACCGCTACTTATTCCTGTCACAGGTATCTCAGTTTGCTTTTGCAATATGTATGTTAACGAAATATTTATTTGTTTAATTTATTATTTGTTTGTGGCAGATATACTTTTTTTACTCCAGATCTAATTCATTATATTAATTGCAAGCTGTTTTAACATCAGATAACGTATTTTATTGTACTTATGTTTGTAAGTCTTTCTGTTTCCATTCACGAAGTTATTTTGTTATGTGGGTCGCTTTGCATAGAGGAGTTTGTTTATTGGTTGCTATGATAACACAAGACGTATATGTAAGATTTTATGTAGCCGTCTCGTGATTCGCACGATGTTTAACGGCGTCGTTTAAGTATGCAATGTTTAAGGCTTTTAGCCATCTTGTTTTCCCTTCAGGCAGGCGATGACCTAGTGGGTCCTCGACCTGAGAGATATTTTATTTTACTGGTTAATTGGCCAAGTTCCGTACAGAAATGCAGACTGCCGATAGTGTGAAGACACGTAGCATCTGTAGAGGAATAATTGAAGTATGCACGCGCTACCTACGTGGATTATATTTAAAGCCACGTTTGAGCTACCACGATTGCGTGTGGTACGGCCAAGACTCTAATGACATACCTAAGGCTCGAAAGCCTAGTGAGGGAGGACTAAGACCCACGACCAGCGGAACCAGCTACAGAAGATACCAAGAGCGGTTGCAGCAATCAAGATTTATTTTAAGCTCCGTATGCTTAATTTTCGACACAGAGACTATGCCTGTAAAATAATTAATAATTTTTGAGAAACTAATTTTGCTTACGTTACGCTATCTTGGATCGTCATTTTTGTTAAAGTTGCTCTACCTAGGCCCTATATGCCTGGACTGAGGTCTCATGTTCTCCCAAATGGGTTGTTATGAGAGAATTATTCATTAATATAATTTGCACATTTTGAAATAATTTAAAGGACCTGAAGAGACGTAGCTACATTTTAATTGCAATTAAGAAATACGTACGAGAAGGAGTAATTTTGAAACCAATAACGAGTTGCTACATAATACTTACTATTTGCACAGATGTGCATTTAATTCATGATGTTTGAACCAAAATATTTATTTTTCGATTAAAACAACTTTACCTCCACTCAAGTCTCTGCGAGTAGTCGTTAGTAGCTAGAGGTAGTGCCTTTTATTCCTTCCTAGTGTTTCTTGTGTGTTTCTCGTAGTCTACGGAGATCTGGCTTTGGCATTTGTTCCTAAAATACAAACATCTTTGGTGAGATACAGATCTGTGGTAAGAATCGATCTATTGGTTCTGGTGTGTTGCGTTGCCTCTGTCTACTACACATTTACACATGAAAAAATATTTTATCATTTTTATTGGATACTGATTGGTTTTCATATCGCCTTATGATTACCTTGAATTGGAATATATTATTTATGCACTTCACACAGCAACTTCTATATACGTTATTGCAGTATCACACTGAAATAAAAAAGGTTCCTTGTAACAATGAACTGTTTCTAAATAACCATGTTTACGCTCTACCTTACAGCTGTGTTATTTTGCAGTTAATTTAATTTACTGAGTACGTTTTTGTTGAAATTGTCCTGGGAGGGGCAGCGGGCACTAAGCTTATCTCCAAATCCTTCCACAGCAGTTACGATATATGGCTGTAGAAAGCTGCGCCTGGGTCTAATAATGTGTTTTAGAGTTCATATAATGTTATGTTTTTTTATACTTCACCCTCCCCTTCACCCCTTCGCTTTGGACCGATCGTTAATGAGAAGAGACACACTTCACTGGAAATAAAATTGCACCGTTCTGCTTTTCCCAGACCACGTAAAGCATACCGACCGTAACAAATGGAATCACAGCAGGCCGAGATGACGTAGGTAGAGTCACGCCGACTGTCCGTCTTCAGCACTCGATGGCAGATAAAGTACCAACGTTGCAAAAAAATTGTCCTTCTCACCACACAAAATGCTACTACACACGGTTCATCTCCCGGAGGACTTTCTTCTAAAGGAGATACGTCTAGGCGCGGTCTTGTCGCTCAAGCTCACTATCAACTCAGTGGTTAAAGATTCCGCCTGCCTGGCGTTTGAACTGCGAGGCAGAGTGTTTGAAATTATGGCTTTCTGGCGAAACTAAACGTGCCCCCAGTACGTCTCGCTACGAAATGTCATCATACGAGGACGGAATGGTACTTTGAAGTTACCACGCATGCTGTAAATATTATTTTGGAGCCCTCCAATATAGTTAAAACCGGCTTTTTCAGACCGCCGTATCTTAAAGCATACCAGCCGGACACGAGCCAAACTACGATAGGAACCTGTATTGAACGTTGCTACATACTTCACAAAAATATAATGATAGGATCACCTCTGAAAGTCCCATAGGCCCACGCGGCACTTCGAGAACACTGCACATTAGTTCAGAGCCATGCGCGTAGCGGCGATGGCGCTCTTGTAGCGCGTGCCAGTGTAACCCTTATAGCTCCCGTGCTTCTCTGTCTAAAAAAATGATAACAACGATGCAGGTAGACGGATTTCCTAAAAGTCCATAGTAATGAACGCCAACCTCTTCGGTTAACATTCGAATTTTCGTAAGGAATGCGAATGCTCCCCTCCATACGTCTACTGNCGTGATCTGTAAGGTCGACTCTTGCTCTTTCAACATGCAGCCTCACCGCTTCTATGTATACACAGGGCGCTCAACTGGCGTGCAGTATTTCCGTTGACGACTCGCCTGGACGTTTTTTAAGCCGCGACCCTATGTTTTTATGACACGCTAATCTAGAAAAAGTATGACGCGTGTCTAAATACAAGTCTGAAGTCTGTGCAAGGAAAATGTAACAGCTAAAACTGATTCTGAAAAAAAAAACTGTTTTAACAATTTTCACGCCCAATAAAATAACCGTTGGGGTTAAAAAGAAAATTTGAAACTTGTTTTTCGGCACGAAACGTTTAAATGCTTTTCGTGTTTAGAAACCACTGCAAAATACCCAACCGTTTTTTAACGTGTCTTCTACCAAACCTCTGCAAGGTATTTCATGCGCTAGACAGACGAACCCCTTAAAAACAGACCTGTCATCTCGAAGGTCAATAATTCTGTCACGGATAAGGGAAGCCACGAAATTTTACGGGTGGCGATTGCCATCCGTATTTAGCCGTTTCGCAGTTAGTTCTGGTATCGTCAGGTTCCTACAACTATTTAAATGGACTTCATACATTGCCGGAAATTAACCGAAGATCATACAAAGAAACGAAAAATTATGCAAGAAAATGAACCTCAAGAAGCTGTGTGTCATTGTGGCTGTGGTTAGTAATTCTTCTTCACTCGGCTGCAGCTGGTGTGAACAAAACCGATGTGTGGTGATCGGTCGATTTGTCGCCCGCGGGGATTACCAGCCCGCAGACCACAACGACCTTTGTTTTACTACAGGACGCTCTGTTTCGGCCGGTTAACCGTGAAACTGCCGGGAGTTAAATGTTGGAGGGAGAGGGGAGAGCAGTACATGCCCCAAGAGTGCAACTCGGTACAAGTGCAGTGGCTTACGCCAGCGGCTATTCGCTAGCATGCGTTGCGAATGCAGCGATAAATCTACTACGTTCCCTACCCTGCTGGTTTTATATCCGACAAAATACTAACTAAAGTAATCAAAATATTATAAAATATCACAATTTTATGCCAAAGGCCTGAATGGCTGCATTATTGGGCTCCTACTGATTTGTTATATCACAATACATATTTTCTCAAGTTTTTATTGTGTTTCAAACATTTTTTTTTTACATACCGGTAATATTACAATTTTGGAATTATATATTGCAGGAATTTCATAGAATACGGTTTTACCATATTTACTGAAACAAATTATTAATGGTTTTTGTTTTTAAGATATTAAAATAATAATGTTACCGTATTTAGTATAATTGATATAACTTCATCACGTTTTTTGAATTTAATAATTTTTTTCTGAAATAATGTCAAAAGTTGGCAAGCGCCATACGACAGGTTAGTTCCTATCGGTCCGTAACGACGATTAGGCTGTGGTCGGTCTGGGATATGATGACCACTTTAGAGCGTGGTAAAGAGTCGGTCATCATTGCAATTTGAGCGTTTGCGTTCACACAAACAGCTTCGCACAAGACACTCTTAACACCGTACCCACAATGCTCGCGTCATGAAGCTGACCGACAAGTAAACTGTAGATGGTATGGCTGACTATGGTCAACTGAGCGCTTTTGATTGAAACCATTGAAAAATAATATCCTGTTCCTAACTGCATACATGTTGACGTATACAGACTTCCAAGCTCCTAGTAAAGTTGGCAACGATAAAAAGAAAAGTAATTCCATGTCTTAGTCGTATTAAGTGTGACATTTATACTCGTGGAAACTGAATTTATTTAATTAATTTTTAGATTCCCATTTTGTACTACATAAAATAACGAATTATCACGTTGTTAAAATAATTCCGTCCCTAACAATTTTACAGCTAGACTTCATCGACGCCCGAATAAAGTCAGCCGGCCCACATCATTGATAATTTTATATATGGTGGAATCATAATTAGGGCGTTCAAAATTAAACAGTTAACTGCGAATAGCATAAAGAATCAAATTTGTACTTAAGGTCATATTGATATTATTTGCATACAATTAAAATTTAGTTTTGTAATTACACTTCAACAGAAAATATTTGTTACATATTGTCGTTTGCAAATTGCCTTTTTTTACATTTTGTATTAGTTTAGTATTAAAAATAATAATAAATATACGCCAAGTCGTGGATAAGTTCTTATCTTATTTCAGAAGAGTGGCTTGGAAACAATAATTACTTTAATGTTAAATGTATTTCTTTACCGTCGAAGACCACCATCTAGCCGCCGAATATCGAACGCAGAGATAAGTGCTCGCGAGTGCGGTCACGATGTCACGTTGCTGCGCACTATCCCCTTCTAGAAATCCGCGCAAACCACGCCTTATCGCACTGCACTTGAACTTTCTTGTGAAAAGTGTAAGTGCGCACTATATATATGGATTTCGAACTAACTGGACAGTGTATAGATAGGGCACGAATGTCACTACGCCTCGAATGTTACTGACAGTAAGTTACCCTAACTCTAATGGTCTGTATTCCTCCAGAGTGCATGCCTATTGCAAAGGACACGTTAGTTCCGCAAAAAGACTAGTTGTAACTGCGAACACTTTAGCTCAGGACCGCTTTCGTGATTGGATGGTTTCGTCACTCGTCTGAAGTGTGTCACCGTGGACTACATACATACATTCAGTGTCGCAGTAACCTAAATCTTATTGGTCCAGTCAAGTAAGAAAATGTCTTCTCACAAAAATAAAACCAATAACCAAAGGAAAGCCGCAGGTACGAACATGGAATATTGAAGAATTACCCTGCATGTAAATGATTTTAAAAACGAGGAGTTTCTACGTACAGTGCATTCACGCTAATTGAACACTTGTGATAATAAGACTTCAAAATGAACAATTTTTAGCATTAAAAATATTTGGCCCAATGTGAGTTATCTTGATACCTAATAACAATAAAATAGTTATAAATGTTTACTTTTTTAATTAAAAAATACTTGTATCATAAGTAGGGTCACTGACTTCGGGTTCTCTTTATTATTGTATGAGTACCAACATAATAATTGTAGCAATAGTGACATACTATATAAACAATGAGTCGTATTCATGACAATGAACTTACATTTGGGGTAAGAATTCAATATTGCCAGAATAAATAGGTGTTTAACAAATGTTTAGTTAACTTGAAATCCGCTTTACACAACCACATAACTATTTAACGTTTAAGATAATTCTGAAATAAATTTAGTTACAATAGCGCTTCTTAAAACAGCCTGCCATTAACACACGCAAGCAAATGGGATTTGTCACTAATTATTCCAAATAAGCCATCAACTTCATCTTACGTTTTTGTTAAGGTGACAGGTAACAGTCAGAGGCAACATTTATTTTGACAGTTCTACCTTTAGTTTAGAAATATAATTCTTGCAGGACTTTATAATAGTGCCAGTTTATTTCATTATAATTTTGAGTGCGACACAGAATAAAACAAATTAGAAGAGTGACGGCCAAGCAGTCGTAAATATCGGCGACAATTCTGTTGGTCTAAGCATTCCCAATTAAAAACGGGCTATTACATCTTTAAAAATTTGCACTGTAAGAGTTATTGACGTAATATTACGTCGCAGAGAACCTTAAGAAAACTACTGGCGAAGCGATGTTTCTTCGTCCGTGTCTTTATGGAATAGGGTTGTCGTAATGCTACGGCAAACTCCATGCAACTCAGTTAAATTCAGGCCACGTAATATTACGTCAGCATCACACGAAAATGTTAAAAGAGACTGGATCGCACTGTTGGTGGCCATATTTTATCATTTAAAAAAACGCAATTGTTTGATCCTTTGTATCAAACAATTTCTCACCTGAGTGTTTAAATGAGTCAGTTTATTACTCTCTGTCCTCCTGTGCTAATATTTTCTCTTAATTTCATGGTAAGGTAGAAAACAATTTTCGTGGTCTCCGGGATATTTGGTAAACCCATAACTGAAAAAGCCTCGCGGCGTGTGAAACACAAATCTCTCATAGCTGCCAATTTGCCGATGCATTGACGTAGGGTTCTCGCAGGCCGATTTCTCCTGGAGTAGACATCAACACCTCTCTAGGACGTACGCATTTTACAGCCCAAGTTAAAATATAGCATTTCTGTACCAAGGTTTGAGGTGTCGGTTGGCTCTTGAAGTTGCAATGATCTTACTTTAGTACAGTTATTTCTACCTACACTCTAAGACATAACTTGTAAATTTACCATGCCAGTGTATTCGTACAGTGACAAGGCGAGAATGGTAAATTATTTTCCCATACAGTTGATCAGGAGAGAGTCAAATGCGTAGAGAAGTTCCCAAATTTGTGTATTAGCAATGCTAAACATTCCCATATTTTTGGCCTGGCATGTAGTATTATTTCCATATACTGTATATGTTAAAAACTTCCATTGCAGTTTAGGAAGTTTACCAGAATTTTTTTACAGTGTATAGGCTGTTACTGCGCGTAATTGAACAATATTTAAATTTCTGTGTAGGATCTACCGTTTCTACTAGTTATGTATAATTTCATCATATTCAAAACTGACCTTATTATCGACCAGGTGAAGTGACAATATTTAACACTTCAATCAAGCGAATACGTAATTTTGTTGCTTATATGATGACAATTCTTCCTTTCATGTGTATAAATGTAAGGGAAGCCAAAGCATCACACTCTTAAACAGAAGATAAAAATAACTTTTCGTAAATCGCTGTGAAATTTATAGAGGCTGTGCCATTTAGCGTGTCGGTTAAAAATAAGCAGTTATACGCGGAACATTGATAGAAGTAATTTTTTTTATTCACAATTATAACGCGTTTCCTGTCCTTTCGCCCGTCAAGACGCTCTTAAAGAAATTCCGCCAAAGCATCACTCTAGTAACGGCCACTCCTGTTGGCTAGCGCTGACTGTAAGAACATTTCCTATTCACTTCCTAATGAAAAACCTGTACTTGCCACGGTGCATCGGTAAACGAGTCTCGTAACTATTCAAAAGATTAAGTAACATGGAATGATACATTGTAGTCAGTGAAGAACTAAGCGTACTTTGCGCAGACGCTCATAACACATGATTCGGGACAGAATTACTTGCTTTACGCACTTATATAAATAAACATACTACTTGTTCTTAGCCCTGGGAGGATATTCACCGAAAAGGCTGTTATATAAATACGGAGGATTAGACCAGAAAATTTTTGTTACCTTCCGCTGCTACAGTGCAAACAACAGTCGAAATTGTCTTCAACGTGCGTGACAATTATTACATAATGTAGTGCAATAGAATTGCCTTTAATTTTATCAAAATATTATGACATTAGTGACTATGGTGACTTTCCTGACTTTTAAATTAAAACTAACAACAAACAAGAACAAGGTGCGATAGCTAAACCCATCGGAGAAACAAATAATCAACATGACACATTTGACCTTGACAACCATTAAGTCCGGTATACTCGAGCAGAGTTCATTACCTCAGCAAAACGAATACGCAAAATTTCTGGATTTCGCTTTGTGTGTGTGTGAAATGTGACCAATGAAATGCAGGCAAATAAACGGTTTTGATAATGCATATTGAAGTGAAAGGNTTTGTGTGTGTGTGAAATGTGACCAATGAAATGCAGGCAAATAAACGGTTTTGATAATGCATATTGAAGTGAAAGGTATCTCAATAAAGGAAAAAAAAGCAATATTAAGAATTTATATTTTTTTTAACACCACCTCTGAAATACGTTTTCAAGTGCACGAAGAGGAAAGTCCCGATTTTTTGTTTGTGTTTCGTTATTGTTCAACACTTTGCTTTCGGGACTGTTTCCGCGACTTATCGGAACCAGGCGGTTCCATCGACAGCGTCCAAGCTTTCTGTCTCTTCAGTAAAAGCATCCCCGGCAAAGTAGTAGCTCAGTGAGCGGCCTGGATCATTCTGCTGGCTGGGGATTCGCAGGCCAAGCTACTGGCAGCTTTTGCTGGTTATAGGTACATGAGAACAGAAAGATTTCTACCATTGTGTAAGGGGTTTCTACTCTCCTTACTAGTAAAGGATAAGTAAAAATACTTTTATGTTCCTCGACTTGATACACTCTAAACCTGAAACGGTGAGATTTGAGCCAAATTAGTGAGAATCAGCGAAAATTAGCTACTGATAACACCGGGCAACACGATTTTTGTGACTTGCTTCTCCCAATGTGTGACTGGTTCCTTCTGCCCTACAATGAAGGAAAGTCAATGGTGTAATGGTCCTGATTTGCTTTTGCCGTCAGGGCAAAGATTGTATTTTTGCAATGGGTTCCGATTTACTGCTGCGGCTCGGGCAAAGCAACTTTGGTTAGTAAGCACCTTTATTTTTTAAATAAAATCGTATGTGTCACGGTTCTTTGGAAGGAGACTATATAGCAACCTACAACTTGTGCGGATCAATTTTACACACCAAACGTAATAATAACCTAGAACGGGATTACAATATGTTCATTAGTTTATTTCAAATAAATTGCCTAATTATGCGATTTTGCCCACTTTGGAGCCTTGTTGTGGCGATGTTTGTCGACGAAATGTTTTCATGCATACCTTGGTTTGTTGCTATTGATGTGTAGAATATACGGTAAATTTTTTGGTAGAACTTTAAATCCCCTGAAAACGTTCGTCTCCGGTAGAGAAATTTTGCCAGTAACGGTTTTGAATTGTCTGCGCGATGTTGCTCGCAATGGAATCCTGCTACATTTCGTTATGCGGTGTTGGCGTGAATTTTGCGTGTGTGTATAAATATATATATATATATATATATATATATATATATGTTAATTTATCACGTAAAGTGACAATAAGAGTTCTTCGGTGGTTGTAAATCGGCTAGCCTGTGGATGTTCGGTGGAAATTGTCGTGCTTGAAAGCATCGCTTAATTGTTGGGCCCTTCCTCTTCTACCTGTACTTATGTCACGAGGCATTGCAGTGCGGCGTTTATCCCGACGAAACGAAATGTTTACAGCATTTACTGCTCGCTGTGAAAGTAGTGTACCGAATGCCTGCATTGGGGAGCGAATTTATTGGTTTTTGTTTGCGTGTCCTATGTATGTTTGTCCCGATTTTCCTTCCTTGTGGCATGTATTTGGCTGACGTTTGTGTTTAAGTATGCCAATAAAGTTGTGCTTTGGTAGGTTTTAGCTATTTGCTTAACATGTATCTAATAACCTTCAGTAACCTTTTATTGGCGAACGAGTGTGCACACAACGTGTCTCTTTCCTGTCAAACACACCAATTATCTGTCGAGACAAAAGGTTTTAACAAGGCACCATGTGTGCAAAATCTGTCTGATTTCACCTCAAACGCATATTCTTTCTCCTTGTATTTCATGTTTAGTAAAGGTGAAAGATGCATGTTTTTGAAGGGGAAACCAGAGAGTTAATCCACACCAGTTCCTCTGATTGCACCTTTGGTAACAGGCGCCAGATCTGTTCGTTTGACGGGAAACCAAAGAGGTTTTGTGACGAATTTCCTCTCGTTTACGATAGTGAAGTCGAAAAATTTTGCGTGCCGACGGTTACTTACGTGGGTTCGTGCGCGTCAATTTAGAAGAGTTTTCCCGACAACATCGGTGGGAAATTTTCCCGCAATATATTGTATTTTCGCACTGTGAGCAACCTTGTTATTGAGATCCTAAAAGGGTGTCGCTATGCTACCACGTCTGTAACAAATGCCATAGCGATGAATATCAAGGAAAATGTTGGGTTAAAAAATGCTTTTAACGTTATTTTATAACTTGTTGGTGCTATATATATATATTAAATATATTAATTTTTTACGTTTTTAACCCCACATTTTCCTTGATGTTCATCGCCTACCTACTACGGTGTTTGTTAAGGATGTGGTAGTAGAATAGCACCGCCGATTGAGGATCTTAATGACTAAGTTGCGTACATTGCAAAATACAATTTTTTTGCGGGTAAATATTCTGTCAGAAGAACCGTGACATTTGATTTACCAAAATCTTGCATTTTGAACGAGATCCTTGAAGTGAGGATTTGTCTAAGTTTCCTATGTTTCGGTATGTTTTAATGTGGTACTGAACCGGCGATGGGGGGGGGGAGCCACGAGGTTCGGAGGATTAGGAGGAAACCAAGCAACCACGACTACGACTGCTACTTTTGTGAGGTGAAGCCAAAGGAAGTTAAGAAAACCAAAGCTATCCCCCCCCCCTCACAGGTACAGTATCCAGATTTGCCGTCTTTGTCTGCGCCTGTGTCCCATTCCGATGTTTTGACTGTGCCAATACGTCAGTTTTCTCCTTCACCAACAAGTGGACTTTCCAGCAGCCTGGGAACACAGGTAAGCTTGTTAGATATTTTTCATAACCATTCTACTTGTTGTAAATATAATTTGGAATAAAAAACGTTTCTTTAAACAATTGGGCTATGCGTCCCTTAATAGAGATACAGCATCCCATGTGCGTGTAACCCAAACATCAAACTCTTCATTTTGCTTTAGTATTTTTCTATGGATTAAATATATTTTACACGCACAACTAAAATGCCACTTTCCTGGTGCCAAGCAGGCTGGCATACGTTTTACCGAGTCGTGCTCTCACCAACACTGTCTTAAAACCTGGATGCACTCACCACGCCAACATTTTGAGTATACAGTACATTCACAGTTTCTTCCAACTTTTCTGAAACCCTGCTAAAGTTCTACTTCCACGATATTCCTCCGCCTCGTGCAAACAAAGCTTAACGAAGTCTAGAAAATCACAGCAAAGAGACAGCGCACCGCATTCGTGCGCACTCAGTCTAATAATATTTTGCATAGAACTATTTCTTACTAGGCATTACTAACTCACTTATTTTCTCAATTTTTATTTGTAATATTTATAAATGAAACTGTATAGGTAAAAGTTCTATTTGACTAAAAAATAAGGCACTTTTATGGTATCGGTATCGAAAAGGGCTTATTAACGTCACCCGGTGTTACGAACCCCACTGCGTTTTTTCACATATGCGTTTCATAGCGCCGTTAAAAATGACAATACTCTTACTAAAAAGACACTTCGATGCTGCTCTGAATCCTTGAAATCTATAGGCTGTAAATGCGAAACATGAACACAAAAACGCAGGTTGAGTACTTGTCAGCAAGATACTGTTGTTATTTTAGCTTCCTTGGTGGAAGAGCACATTTCTGCCTTGCTTTGAGGAGGAGTTTCCGATACAGGCGTGGCAATTTGCTGTGTTTGCTCAGGCTTCTCTCACGCCATCCACATGCTAATTTCTGTTCCGCGGCCAGAGCTGGCGAACTTGAAAGCCTTTCTTAAGCTTCTAAATTGAATTCTGGGCATCCTCAGTAACTTTACCCGCCATTCGTGATGTCGGGGTTAACACACGACACTCACAATATATNGCTGGCGAACTTGAAAGCCTTTCTTAAGCTTCTAAATTGAATTCTGGGCATCCTCAGTAACTTTACCCGCCATTCGCGATGTCGGGGTTAACACACGACACTCACAATATATTCTTACTTTCCTGCAGCCCTTCTTCATTACGCACGATCAGGTTCTACTTCATAATATTAGTTCAGAATCCTCAGACCAGTTTTCAATGTGTTTGCCGCATGAATACTTTGGCATAATAGATTTATACTATTATGTTTAGGAACAATAAAACAANTTCATAATATTAGTTCAGAATCCTCAGACCAGTTTTCAATGTGTTTGCCGCATGAATACTTTGGCATAATAGATTTTTACTATTATTTTTAGGAACAATAACATTAAGTCTCGTTTATAAAAGGCACGGTTGAGTGAAAATGCATATACATGTTGCATTACAGAATGTTTGCATATACGAANAAGTCTCGTTTATAAAAGGCACGGTTGAGTGAAAATGCATATACATGTTGCATTACAGAATGTTCGCATATACGAAAAACCTGCAAAAAATATTTTTGAAGTCTTGCTACCAAGTTCTTGAGGAGTTTTTTTCTTTATGTGTAAGTGATTTTCTGCCATGGAAACTTAAATATATACTTTGACGTTTTACAGAAACAATAATATTAAAATATAATTCAATGTAAGTTGCGTATTATCATGCCTGAAGTGATGTTTAAATGTGTAGACTACAAGCCAAATATATCCTATATCCGGCGTGNAATGTGTAGACTACAAGCCAAATATATCCTATATCCGGCGTGGTTTGTTCTTTCTTTAGACGTAGTATTAGCTCCTGTAGAAAGTTTGAAACCTAAAGGATAAAACCGATATATTGCATCAATGTGTCATATCGTTTTGTCACACTGAGTAACTAATTTTTTTTTTTAAGACCTGCTTGTAACACAGAGTGAAGCACAATATTTTTGGTTGTTCTCACCATAGCGAACTGTGTAAGAGTTTTGGAGCGCCTACTTTTGCTCTGTCAAAAATGTCCGTAGATTCACGGAAATATTTACGGAAACGTACAGTAACTGCACTGAAACGCGATCCGCAATGGCGAGAAACGTAGCTGAGATCCGTGAAAGCAAAATACGGAACATCTCCGTTTTTCCTAAAGCCTCTCGGGTTTTCGGGAACTAATCACGCCGAACATACACGAACCTTTCTTTGCCACTGTACCCAGAAAATTATCTTTTCTGCAGCAGTTACGATGTCCACGCCACTTAGACACATCCCTTAAAAATCAAAAAGTAGCATCAGGCACAGTCAGTAACACGNGCAGTTACGATGTCCACGCCACTTAGACACATCCCTTAAAAATCAAAAAGTAGCATCAGGCACAGTCAGTAACACGTATAAGAAACTGAAAAAAAGAAATATCTTACATTTCGAGAAATACCATATTTAGCCCAAATACACATGCAATGCAAAGAGTGTCGTAGGTAAGTGAGAAGAGTGGTAGAGGAAGCAACACCCAGTTTGTCAGGAATAATTACAAATGAACCGTAGCAATGGGGCGGGGTGAGATCATAGACCAAAGATGAGATATACCGATCTCGCTGGCTGCGCACAACCAATCTCCGTGCGCCAACATTGAACGGCACTCTTGCCTATACGACTAGCAAAAACGCCGTGGATTTGATTTGAGGTTAGAACACTGTTTAGTACACAAGTGCTTTGATATGTCTAAATACTTCCTGCAACCAATTTTTAAAACATTTTGAATAAATTCAAAGTGGTAAAAGTATTTTATTCATGTGAAAAAGCCTGTCTTTTGAAAATTAATACATAAAAAAACACATTAATCATTGTTGACCATGTGACTTTGACAGTTGTGTTACTTTGGGGTAGGTCAATGTTGGGTACATGCGCAGAAGACGAATGAGCGGTCTATCTCATATTTAGTCTATGGGTGAGATGTTCAAGTTTTTTGGCGGCTTAAATTGTTTACGAAATGATAACAAAAGTAACTATGCAATATTTGGTAGTGATCGGCAAAAGATATTTGGAAATATATACGAAAAATGTAAGTTGACTGTTTAAAATAAGTTCTATGGAAACCCATATATTNGCAAAAGATATTTGGAAATATATACGAAAAATGTAAGTTGACTGTTTAAAATAAGTTCTATGGAAACCCATATATTCTTAAAGAATTTTAGTAAGCAATTTTATGTTATCAGATTTTAATAGATCGAAAATATTCTATATATATATATATGTGTGTGGAGTTAGAATTAAGTTTGCATGGAACAGGCACAAATATATATCTATTTTTAAATATAAATGCTATACTTCGACTCAAAGCGATTTATTCCACTTGTTATGTTAATCTGTAAGAAGGCAAAGCAGCTCCCATAAAACATAATACATAGACATATTACAGAAGTAGTTCTTTCGATTACATAATTAATATTAATACGCTCATTAACGTTAAATGCAAACGGCTGTTTATTATTGGTTTTTTGTCCTTTATTGTACATTTTTAGTGTTTACGTCATTCACTGAAACTTCGTGAAAAAGTTTATGTCAGACTGAAAAACCGTTTAAGCAGACATGGGAAAATATAGAACATGCTTAGTGCATCTCTAGATCTCACGTACATTTTATCGTACCTTCTTACTATCGGTGTTTGCAGGCTGCGATGCTCCCGTATGCTCTTAAGATAAACAGGCGATACAATTTTGAAATGCGTTACGAACGTGAACCAAATACAAGAAAGCACATTCCTGTAACTCATGATGCTTAAATATCCAAAACCAGCAATAAAAATTCTGCTAGCTTTCACCATGAACGTATTAATTATTCCAAACCAAATGCCATATAATTNCCAAAACCAGCAATAAAAATTCTGCTAGCTTTCACCATGAACGTATTAATTATTCCAAACCAAATGCCATATAATGTCTATGAAATGTTTCTTGGTTTTAAGATTTCAGAAGAGTTGATGTAGTAAACTTTATAAATAAGAGAAGAAAAAAACTGTTATCTAACACGTGGAAAAATAACTATGCTGTCAATAAGTTAGGCCCATATAAATGTACATATATATTGCATACAAATNCCAAAACCAGCAATAAAAATTCTGCTAGCTTTCACCATGAACGTATTAATTATTCCAAACCAAATGCCATATAATTTCTATGAAATGTTTCTTGGTTTTAAGATTTCAGAAGAATTGTTGTAGTAAACTTTATAAATAAGAGAAGAAAAAAACTGTCATCTAACACGTGGAAAAATAACTATGCTGTCAATAAGTTAGGCCCATATAAATGTACATATATATTGCATACAAATATAATGGCTAAAGTAACTGGAATTTTATTTCAAATAATTCAACATTTCTTTCATTGCATTTGCATTGCATAACACGTGCATTTTTCATGTTTTTTTAACTCCATGCAAGACAATTCGACAGGTCTGGTTTTCTTACAATGTAACACAATCATTAATTGTGTATACTGGATAATGTGAAGCTGAGTTCACGTCTTTATGGGGCAGTTATTTTGCTTTATTGTGATTTACATTAATTTTCTGTACTTATAAAGGAGGCCGATTCTACCACTAGGTGTATGTTTCACGTTTCTTGATAAAGGCGTTTCTAATCACGATCTTCTCAATGTTTGGAGTTTCATGTGTCCTAAATCCCAGTTGATTTGTGTCTCATATTCCCAAAAAAAAAATCCTAATTTGGTGACTCTGTTCATCACAAATATGCACAAATTTATGTTCACGAAAAATAAACTTAAATTTTGAAGCATACAATAATTTTTCATTGTAATTTTTAAATTTCGAATAATAATGTTAAATAGTTTTTTCTCAACTAATGGTATTTTTATAAGACAAGTGAAATAATTTATGGCGCTTTTCCATTCCATATATCATCTGTGAAATAACTACTGCTTAATACGTCGACATGGCNGTTCACGAAAAATAAACTTAAATTTTGAAGCATACAATAATTTTTCATTGTAATTTTTAAATTTCGAATAATAATTTTAAATAGTTTTTTCTCAACTAATGGTATTTTTATAAGACCAGTGAAATAATTTATGGCGCTTTTCCATTCCATATATCATCTGTGAAATAACTACTGCTTAATACGTCGACATGGCTAGATGACATATTTAAATATTTCACCAATTTAAGTTTAACCGTAGAAGAACATTTATTTCCAGAATAACTCATGGAATAATTTTTCTTAATAAAAGAGTATTAAAATCATTTACATGGACACACTCCGTCAGTTAAGAAAAATATATAAAATTGCAAAACTTTCTCCAGGAAACTTTATGCTTTTTCGCCAGTCGTATGAGTTCGTGTGAGGCCAAGGTTGCAACAGAAACTATAGCTATAGGCTATTCACAGTAAAGTGAGCACTTTTTAAAGCCCTCTCAATTGGAAAAATAGTCAACAAATGTGTTTTATTTCAGCCTTATACGTTAACTTCCGAATACGGTGGAATACACATACTTTGCTTATTACTTACTTGGCAATATTTATTTAGAAATCTGGTTAAAGGACAAAATATGGCTGAAATAAANTGCAAAACTTTCTGCAGGAAACTTTATGCTTTTTCGCCAGTCGTATGAGTTCGTGTGAGGCCAAGGTTGCAACAGGAACTATAGCTAGAGGCTATTCACAGTAAAGTGAGCACTTTTGAAAGCCCTCTCAATTGGAAAAATAGTCAACAAATGTGTTTTATTTCAGCCTTATACGTTAACTTCCGAATACGGGGGAATAAACATACTTTGCTTATTACTTACTTGGCAATATTTATTTAGAAATCTGGTTAAAGGACAAAATATGGCTGAAATAAAAAAGTTTCTATGGCATCAAAGGTGCTCACTTTAGCGTGAACAGCCTATAGTTCGCGTTTATAGGCTGTTCACGGTGAAGGAGACACTTTTTTAATCAATCCTTGAAAAAAAGTCATTATACGTTAACTACATTTTGTTAAAGTTCATATTGCCATGGACGCTCCCAGTTGAAATTAGCAGTGAACGAAGTAAAATAATTTTAAAGATTGACGAATCGCGACTGTAATTTTTTTAACTTATTGGATAATAATATTGTATGGAACAATTGAATTAAAATAATTTACCACAAATAATTACATGTTGCTGAAGAACAATGACTCAAATCAGCATAGTAATCCACATTGGTAGCAAAGCTGGAAAATTTTCTCACTACTTCAGACCACAATAAATATTTTAAGAGTACTTCATAATTTAACTAATTTTCCATGTGGTGTTAGTATGACACCCGTAACACTCACTTTTATTTATCAACGTATTTGACTTCCTAAAGGTCCCAGCTAGCTATGACATACCAGACTCTCTATTATTCACTGAACTTTGCCAGTAGGAAGTTCAGTATAATGTGTAAACCTGCATTTCCGCTTGCAATAATGGTTATACAGAAGATTCGGCCACCTGCTGGCCGTTTTCACGTACGTGTTCGTAATTGGCCGTGTGGAAATTTCGATGAGAGGTTTCATACAAGGTTAAAATTTAAGCCAATCTGAGAAAGGGTGGGGGAGTTTGGTATCGATGTTAGTAGTATTTTGTTAATTTTATTTTTAGTAACAGCATAATAAAGAATACATATAAAATTTAAAAAAAACGCGAAATTATTTACTGATGGTATAAGAATATTGTGTGATTATGGTTAACATTTGTGTTCATCTAACACGAAAGTCCCAGTTATCACAACAAAACTTCTCGGCACAGTGCATAATCGAATACTGTAGAAGTCGCGAGCGAAGTTCGTTACTGAACAGCAGTCGCAGAAGTAGTATGATAACAAATTTGTGCGGCAGCAAGTATCGCGTGAAGGTTACACGATTGAGAACTCCGTACCTGCTTGCATGCAGGCCCGGATAGCAGGTCTCGTAGAAGTTTCCTCCCGGGCTCGTGCGGAATCTCGTATCGTGGCGCACGTACCGTGGAGAAGTCTTTGCCAACGGGAGACGTCAAGTGGTAGCGCTGGCTCCAAGCATCGCCCTGGTAGGCCCAGGGAAGTAACTAACAATGACTGGCGAATTCCGAAGTGTATTGTGCAAGCCAGTCGTTAGACAACCAGCCATGTTGCCGGTTGCAGAGGACTATCGTAGCAGTGCATGTGCACGATTATGCCAATGCACGATAATTCTCCCGTCCATAAAGCGAGATCAATTTGTGTCATTGTTCAAAAACAAGTTGATGGGACTGATAATTTTTCATACTTTTATCATGTCATATCATATTTCGTTGTTGCGCGAAATAATAGTGACAAGAAAGTACGACAGTGACGGGAACTGCCTTTTCAATAGCGAATGGAACTTTGTAACCTTACTCAGTGAATCGTGTGAATAATTAAATCAATTGTATTGCAATATACTTCCATAATGTTATTATCTATTCACTAACTGAGTTGTGAGTTGCGCGATAAGGTATCAAAGCGCATTTAACGTGTTTATTAACAAATCGATTAAATATTTGACTTTTCATCGCATATTTATGTGGCATCGCTTACAAAAGTAAATGTATTACAACATGACTTTCAGATACTGGAAAATTTCCAATATCGATCGGACCTGCAAAATATGTTACAACTAATGGTATTAACTTGTGCTACTGACGTAGATGCCAGTATTAATCTTCCTAAACAAATTTAGTACATAACCAGTTGTGTGCGAACGGCTTAAAAATTTTTCTCTGAAGAATTAAGTTATTTGGGGAAAAACGTGTTTTTAAAATCATTCCCGGTGCCCGCACTTGTAGGTGAATGTTTCTCTCCTATAAATTTTCGAATGAAAACAACATCTAAAACCAATCATGTTTCACGTCTCTGCCCAATCATCTTTAGATATACCTCTCCAATTTCACTTTTATTTACTATTTCCGGTTTCATGGTACCAAATACAGTAACTAGGTGGAGTGGAGAGATTTGGGCAGCAATTAACATCGAGGTCTGGAGAGCCGATGAGGATGAAGTAAGATATGAAGCAGCGCTGGAAGCGGGAGATCCCCGAGAAAACCCGTTGACCAGCGGCATCGTCTGGCACGATTACCACATGCGAGAATCCAGGAGCGACCCAGCCGGGAATCCAATCCGGTTCACCTAGGCGGGAGGCGAGTAGTCTGGCCACTACACCACCGCGACCTCTAGTAACTAGGTAATCCTAAACATTTTGAGGAAAAGTNTCTAGGCGGGAGGCGAGTAGTCTGGCCACTACACCACCGCGACCTCTAGTAACTAGGTAATCCTAAACATTTTGAGCAAAAGTGGAAATATTTTCAAGTATTCGAAAACCCCAAAAGTTTGCTGAGAACACCGTATATTTGAATAAAACTTGTGATTTTATATCTTTGTATAATTTTAAAACCTGTAAATATAGAATCGTACACGCTAGAGAGTTTTGATTATGATTTGAGTACGATTCATGACGAATGTCTTCTTCCGATTTTCATCTAGCTATTTACGTGTTCAGCATATATAATCANCCAGCGGCATCGTCTGGCACGATTACCACATGCGAGAATCCAGGAGCGACCCAGCCGGGAATCCAATCCGGTTCACCTAGGCGGGAGGCGAGTAGTCTGGCCACTACACCACCGCGACCTCTAGTAACTAGGTAATCCTAAACATTTTGAGGAAAAGTGGAAATATTTTCAAGTATTCGAAAACCCCAAAAGTTTGCTGAGAACAGCGTATATTTGAATAAAACTTGTGATTTTATATCTTGTTATAATTTTAAAACCTGTAAATATAGAATCGTACACGCTAGAGAGTTTTGATTACGATTTGAGTACGATTCATGACGAATGTCTTCTTCCGATTTTCATCTAGCTATTTACGTGTTCAGCATATATAATCANGATTTGAGTACGATTCATGACGAATGTCTTCTTCCGATTTTCATCTAGCTATTTACGTGTTCAGCATATATAATCATACCCCGGTACTAAATTAATAGGCCGTCGCCAAATTTATAATTGATTTTGCTGTTAGATTCGATGAGATATCCTTCATTCCCAGCGCAGTGCCAGCTGTACTGCTAGTAGAGTGAATATGTGGAACAGTCTATGAGGGTATTACTCCAGCAGGTCTAATGTTGGTACCATAACAGGCAGATGAAAATAGCGGGAAGATGTGCTTATAAGAAATGGATGATGTTTGGGCAGGACAAAACAAAAACGATCTGCTAATAAGGCGTTGTCATCGTCGAGTGAGAAATAACAAAGACGTCAACGTTGTATGAGGGAGATGGGAAAAGCCGGAAAGCTGTATCTATAACAGTTTCCGAAATACGACGAAACGGATANCAACGTTGTATGAGGGAGATGGGAAAAGCCGGAAAGCTGTATCTATAACAGTTTCCGAAATACGACGAAACGGATATTTCAACTTTCCTCCTGCCTCTCCAGCTCTATAAAATAAAATTTTTCTTTACATTTACGAATAATTTAGCATCCAAAATGTATAATATTGGTAAAAATTCCAAATCTTAATTAATCATTATTTGGCATAAAATTATTATACTCAATTGTGGATAATACTTTTCCAGTCCACGGAAATAATGATGTTAATAGCTGAAAACATATTTTCATTTGTCAAAACATGCTACGGTAGATATCCTTCCACTATTAATATTACCGACATCAATTTAAATTATTATTAGCACATTAAATTTTATATATTTCTCGTGTGTATTTAATTACTTTTATTGATACATAAAAATATTGTAAAATTAATTTTTTATAACTTATTACCTTCTTGAGTTATTTTTTTTACCCAGATGCCTACTTACAATAAAAATGACCCGTGCAAGAGTAACATGGTGGTCTTATTTCAATTCTTACCATTTCACCTCAAACTGTACAGAAAATTGGTCCGGAATGTGAGTGTCTCCTATACACGCACCCTCCCTGCAGAGTTTGAACTTTTAACTTAATTGGCCAGGGTCGGTACGCGGATGAGCGAGGACATAATATTAGCTATCACAAGAGTTATCGAAATATATTCCAGCCTGGTAGTACTTCGCCCCATTAAAAAAAAAAAACCAAGCCGCAGTGTGTCTGTAGAAAATAGTTGCCCGAAACTGTGATACCCAAGTTAGAATAAATGCAATACGTTCCTTACACAAACGAGATTGCTTTAGCGTGATACTTTACAGTGGAATAATAAACGTGCGGCTACTATGATATATGATTAGATATATTGTAAAATCGCAAAAGTTTTTAAGCTAAGATATTTTCCAAAAACTCTGTGGCGTTATGATTCTTTTATGATTGGATGATGAATTTTCGACTAGGCTTGGCTCTACATAGACCAGTCGTGTAGGTCTAGTCTTAGGGCGTCAAAATTTGTATTGCCCATAGGAATGGGAGAGTAACTTCGTGCACACACGTCAGCCAATACTGAAAGAAAATTTTCTCGACATGTGCACATTACGTTGAAACCTGGAGTAAACTTTTCTCGCGAGAAAAACCATTTTCTCTATAATATCATATTGTGAAATTTTCGCATAGCTTGCAAGAACACAATCATACATACGCGACAAAAAGGCCCAGTCAGGCGTGATATATCAACAGGGTTTACGACCTAACACGAAGTAAGTGAATTAAAGATTTACACGTAGTTTAGATCATGCGATTGTTCGAAAACATCCTGACCACTCCATGGTTACCATAAAGTTACGATCGTCAACTGTAAAAAAAAACATTTACGTGAGATCATATCTTTCACTCAAGAATATTTTTCTGACTTCGGTGTTTTTTAAAAACATAAGTGGTTAATTATTATTCAAGAGAAGGTGGAAGCATTATACATTTGCTTATACAGTTTCCCCACTTTATTTACGAAGATGCGAAATATGTAGTAACGTAAAAGATTTTACATTCTAAACATTACTGCCACGTAAATTTACTGCCATGCGTCCTAATTTACATTTCCAACAGTGTAAGTGAAGCCTTGGCGATCTTACGATGGTAGTTGACACACTCGTTTAAACACGATTGTGTTTGCCGTTGTGCGGAAATGGTTCCCGACTACTCTTGTTTGTANGGTAGTTGACACACTCGTTTAAACACGATTGTGTTTGCCGTTGTGCGGAAATGGTTCCCGACTACTCTTGTTTGTAGGAAACGCTTGGCCGTGAGACGACAAAAAGCACATTCTCCGTAATGCACGGGATTAAGTAATAAGAGCGTGATAAAGTGGCGTTGCATAATGGCCAGACGTGCCACGGGAACTTTCTTTGCATACCAAGTCGTCTACGGTACTGTGCTGGAGACCGTGCTTTATCCCGACGCTGGCCAACAAAACCACATGCAGTAAGAAATGGCGCACGTACACCGTTGGGTTTCTTTTTAAATCTTGTACGTGTGCCTCCATCCACCTGCTGTGCTCTACTTTCTCTGCTGAAATTACAGAACGTTTTTACTTGGTCAGTACGGTGATGCAAACACAAACAATTATTATCTGTCACTCAGAGATTCCAATTTGAATTTCTTCAGTTCTTACGCANGTACGGTGATGCAAACACAAACAATTATTATCTGTCACTCAGAGATTCCAATTTGAATTTCTTCAGTTCTTACGCGAAGATTTGGCAGCTATTTTTTGTCGTGTATTTTTTTGCACTTCAGAGTTACCTGTCACCATCTTATGAAGTAAACTGAGCAAGTATTATGTTATTACTACTATTAACTGCTTTGGTAAATATGTCCGAATTGAATCGAAGGCGCGACAAATTTTACAAATATGGCATGGTTTTCATCTGCCTTCCTTTGACATGACGTCATCTTCCAATTCGTGTATGCGAAATAGTTCTTTCTTAAAAACTTGATTAACCCTTTCACCGAATTTCACCGAANGTCATCTTCCAATTCGTGTATGCGAAATAGTTCTTTCTTAAAAACTTGATTAACCCTTTCACCGAATTTCACCGAAAGAACCTTGTAAATACACCCGACTTTCCTAGTTGTCGATCATATTGAACGCTTGTTTTCATAACGGCGGTTATTCCAGTTTTATTTACTANACACCCGACTTTCCTAGTTGTCGATCATATTGAACGCTTGTTTTCATAACGGCGGTTATTCCAGTTTTATTTACTACGGAGTATCTTCGGAGATGTGCGATCGCATCAAAACTAATCTCGACATCCTGAAAGTAAGTAATTGTAGAGTTAGATTAAATAATCCACAACCTATTTTATCTGCCAGCTTGGATGATTGCGGCTCCTGAAAAAATTAGCGCTTACAAATATCTCAGAAAGTACTCTACTGATTCCCATGTAATTTGGATCTAAAGTAGAACTACAAAATACCATCACTATTTATAATATAAAATATGTGTTTACAATATTTTAGTGCGTGATGCCTTATCTCAGAATCTATACAACCGGCATGAACAGAAGATGATGTTGTTAGATAAACAAATATGTATTTAAGTTTAGTAATTCTCATTCTTAACCTAATTTTTTCACCACTTGCCGGATAGTGCCAACAAAAAAATATGCGCGCTTACTATATTCGACCGAATCTCACAAAATTCGAGATACATGTAATTGTTATAAATAACATAAATGATTTTTTAATTTTTATAGTTGAGGTGCTTATTTACAAAATTGAGGCATTATTATTCTTTCAGCATGATGTGTTATTTCAATTAGATCGATTTTGCAGTGGGTGATGAATAAANTATTATTCTTTCAGCATGATGTGTTATTTCAATTAGATCGATTTTGCAGTGGGTGATGAATAAATTAATATTAACAATTTAATAAACTTTTTCATTCGTCATCCTAGAAGATGGAGCCATCATAAATGTTAGAATCTTATATTTTTTCTTATGCATATATAAATATATATATACGTGTGTATATATATAAGAAAATTATTTTAATACGGCATACATGACGTGCTAGGTTTATTTGTTTACAGAGATAATTGTTAATTGTTTTGTAGACGGTTTTGGCTCCCAAATATGTAAGAAATATGAAAACATTTGAATACCTAGTCAATGCAAGGAGTTCAAGTCCATAAAATTTTATGAAGGTTTATAAATTAGTTTTTTTGTCTTTGAGTGTCTTATCAACTCTGCTACCATTTTACCGACTGTGATCACATTGTTTCTTTGCGAGTTTACCGAAATGAATAGTTTCAGTAATTTAATCAGCACGCGAGAGACTTATTGGGTAACGATGTTGAAAACGATTGTCGTTAAAATCTTGTTTCCACTAAAAGTTTAGTTTCTTTGAAAGTGAAGTATTGATTGAAGACGCTATTTAAAATTTTCGGATATTCCAAGCTACAAACTTCACTCTAGATATTTTTCTATACAACTAGATTTAATTTCTTAAAAAATAAAAACTTCACGTAATTTTTTTATTGCTTTTATTTCCAATATTAGTATTCCATCAGGTCTGGGAAATATGTTTTATTTCAATACAGTTAGCTAGGTGTGAGTTTTATTAAGGTAAAATTAAGTTTATACTGACGTCATGTGATCTGTTTTTTTTTTTACATGTTGTTTAGTGTATTGTAGTGTTTGTAGGGTCACGTTTTTAAATGTAATCCATGTTGCAAGTAAATCATGTTAATCGAATAATGAGTGAAATATTACTGTTTTCAGATATTTTACTTCACGAATTTAGTCATAAAAGGCAACGTTACGTTATATAATAGAAAATTAACCTGAAATTACAACGCGTTTTACAATACGTGCATGTTTTCCTTACGTAATTCTGATAGTGTTTTTTTTATCGCTGGAAATGGATAAATACCTAACTTAAATTTTTAAATCATCGGTTTTACTTGCTTTTCTGTGGGCGCAACTAGGCCCGTATGATGCACACGTGAATCTTGTATTTACATTATTACACACTGTGAATTGCACAGAAAATCCATTTATTGAAAACCAGAAGGCTGAATAATTTTGTAATTCTAACCTTCACCCATTTTCCAGGGAAAAATTTCTAGCAGAAATAGTATTCTTCAGGTGTATGTTTTAACATATTGCTTCATTTTATTCTGATAAATCCACCACTACGCAGCGACTTGATAGTGGGCAGGGGATTATGAGCGTCAGTTATCACCGTGAATGTTACAACGTAATTTCACTCAATATCGTAACCATTCTCACAAACGCGTTATAGATAATGCAGGTTGGATTCTAAATCGTAATGTTTTTTAATAGCTTGACAAAATCATTACTCTTCAAAAAAACAGTTTTATGTATTATTTTTAAATAAAAGCAACGGAATTCGACAATCACCCTCTCACATAAATATCCGAACCTTTCCGTCGGTTAGCCTCAGACACGAAGTAAGTTGCCGCTTTCCAGCTGTCGAGGCCACCATGGCGTTATACTCCGCTACAAATCCCTACGAACAAACAAAAAAACTACAGCATTTTTCGAAAGTGTGCATAATGACTTGATGTCTTTGACTGCTCCGTTCTTTCAAGGACACCGCCAGAAACGTGAACGTCTCCTGACCCGCTATTTTCTTCCTCCGATTCTGTTCGAAGTGCAGGAATCGTTGCAGAACAGGTAATATTTGCGCGCCTAAACTCTTCACTATAAAGATAAGATACTAGAAATCTTGGTTCCTTTCCGTATTTAGGGGCCATGGTGGTTGAGTGGTTAGACTGCTCGCCTCTAACCAAGGCGAACCGGGCCCTGGATTTTCGCAAGTGGGAATCGTGCCGGACAATGCCGTTGATCAGCGGGTTTTCTCGGGGATCTCACATTTACCCCGCCCCTCCATTCCGGTGCTGCTCCCTACTCACCTCACTTCACCCTCATCGGCTCTCAAGACCTCGATCTTAAGAGCCGCCAAATCTATTCAGTTACTAACTTTACGTATTTAAGTGATTTCATTTGCTATTCTTATATCGCGAAGATTCTTTACGAGCCTGATTAAACACACAGAACATGAAAGGAAAAACCATGCCCACATTCTATTTAGAAAACAATACACAACATGGATTAGTAGATAATATTTTTACTTTGTCAATTACGTTTTGGTGACTATATAGTTATGTAATTTGTATTAAATTGACAAATATTTTCTAATTACCCATAAAATATATTTGCATGCTAATGGACACTTGTGAATTCCCAAAAAAAAAAAAACTTTGCCTACCAAAAATATGATTCAATTTTCGGACCAAACTGAAATCTTATTTCAACCACAGTAAGCGACTCATAACATCCCATTAATTTTTTTAAAATGCGCAGTATTCTTTTTTGAAATGTGAAAACCAATGTAATAAAACTTGTTACGTAAGGCGTTTTGTTGGGGTAATTTAACCTGTAAATTCCAGTTTTCCAAGATATTCTCTTCTTGTTGTTAAAAGAGCGTGCAGAAAACAGTCAAAATGTGGAATATGTTAGGTAATGTTAACTTGGCTTCCGTTTGGATATGTGAGATTGTCTTGTATAAAATTATTAACTCGAAATTTTCCAATAACCACAGTTCGCTCTGAACTACAACATAACTTCTCGGCGTCACAGTTATGAGACATCACCGGTTCAGCTTCTTCATTACGGAAGTGTGGAGCATTAGTAATCACGTTCACCGAGGGCCTGGAGTTCGGTGCTTTTCACTGGTATTTCCTAACTGTTTGGACCTTACAAAATAAATATTAAAGGCAATTTTTAAATGCATCACGTCCGATAATTTTAAAAATCTGCTTTGAATCAGATTACTTTTGTACAACTGGTTCCCGGATCCTTTGGAACAAATCTATTGCAAACCCGATTTATACCCAGAGAAATTTCAAATGTTAAATTAGTGAAATATCTTATTCGTACATATAAATAATTTTTGTTTGTGAAAGTTAAGAGTTGTGATTTCCGGAAAAGCATGGCTTCCATCGCGCATTGAAATTAATTAATTTTTGAAAAGGTTGGTGGCGATTAGGATCACTTACATATATACGTACGTCATCTACTAACTATCTTTAAAAGCATTAATGCAAAAGAGTGAGATATTCATCAAGCATGCGCGGGTTGTTAAACCAGAAGTTGCGCGAGCTGTTATTTGGTTGTGTTATTTTCAACTAAATAGTTTTTTTTTATTTTTTTATTCCAGTAGTGATCACTTGTGTCGTCTAATTATTGACCACGCTAACACTTAGAAAGAGAGAGAAAATTGTATTTCATTGCCAAATACCTCAACCATCTATTTCATAATATTTATCTAAGCTGCAAGTAACGGAGGGACGGGCAGTTACCTAATACGCTACACTAAGCCTACCGCCGTAAAGCTAGTCAGCATGAATCGCTAGTTAACTTCAAATGTTCTGTTCACGCGAATCGTGGACTTAGTTTCAGCGCGCATCAACTCTCTGTTAGTGGTAAAGCGTTTCGCTGAACGAGGTGCTAAGATGTAGTGATACTTCAGGGGATTTTTTGCTATAGCCTTGTAAAGATTTCTAATAAAATTTTATTGACTATCGGTTTGAATCTAATTATGCTCACCACTAGTTTAAGTAACGATGTACTGTATACACCAACTCATCAACCAGCAGTGTATGTTCACCAGAAATACCATCACGTTCATCTATGACGTGCATTACTTGTGATAACAGAACGTGGTCATGCAGGAAATTTAATAATTTATGTGCCTGTTAAAAAGGTGGTTTGTTTTTATAAATTAAATATTTTCATAATCAAAACACACCCGTATAGACAGTATTTTAGGAATAATGTTGACAGCATTTTTTGTTTTAATCTTTACGTGTTTTTAACTACGAGTGGAAAATAAATAGGATAGTTTTCTGCTTGCGTATTGTGAAGTCAGTTATTGAGAAGAAGCGAGTAGTTAGTTGCGGTTGTCTCTTATGTAGATTCGGTACCGTGGGTGTGGCACCACTGTGTGTGTTTTATGATGTCCCGTTTGACGTAAACGTTCGTGAATGATCAATCTTAGATATTCAGAGTTTTTGAAAATTGTTTTCATATTTATGAGTTTTTTAGTTTGTGACGTTTATAGGGTAAACAGGTAAGGTTCGAAAGGCCAGGAGCATTACGAAGACGTGCGAAGACGAAGTTGGGAAGAAGCAGTCTAAATGGGAAGAAACGAGGCGACCAGCTGGGCCAGCGCGAAAAAACTTTGTGCGCAGTGACAGCAAGGTGATTACAATATTTACCGCAGACTACCAACTACATAAAAAAAATTCTGTTTGGACATTTAAATGACCACGCGGGAATAACAATGCTAGACAAAGAACCCGTTTGATAAACAAATTAATATTGAAGAAACTGTTTGCGAGTACCTAACAGGCTGTCATTATCATAGACTTTAAATTGGTAACTGACAGGTTAATTGAGTTTCTATAAAAAAAATGTATTCAGAGGAGCCACTTAAAATCGTGGTAATAACAATCAGCGACAGTTTAACAAATTTAACGCCAGCTCACTAGGATACTGAGAAGTCGTTAAAGTAGTGGCAATACGTTCATTTACGATTTCATTTCTCTTTGTCTACAAGTCTACGGAAAGCACATAAATTTGCCTGATCTAAATGGCTAAGGGGTGAAAATAACCAACTAAAGTGTATGCCAAAATGGAAAAAAGTATGACAATGGAAGAAAATGACTTTTAAAAATGGAATGAAGTGAGTTATACGAATTTAAAAGATATTTTTTTATTTTTCGTACAAATATCAAAATGAAAGAAAAATTAATATGTCATGCTACAACTCAAAATACCTCCTCGTATTATTCGAATGTGATGAAGAGTAGTTCTTGGAAATTCGTTATGTGGCTCGTCCGTATTTCAATTTTAACTTTGAGATAAGTTTTGAGCCAAAATAGCTTGAAATGAAACCTTCACCGCTGGGAACCAAGCGTGAGACTTGATAGAAATTGCAGCATGCCCTTCCCGTGACTTTGATAAACAATTTCCTCAAAACAAACTTTGTGTTCAAATAACTTTTTGGAATTGGAACCAATCAAGGTTTTCAATTAAAATATATTTTTTTCAAAAAAGAAACATGACGAATGTTATTTTTTTCAAAGGATTCTGTATTTTTATCGAGTTATCATCGATATCGTGTCACGTCGCCATAAAATATGCACACAACCTAGAAAATTAATTTTGGCTCTTAAACAGCCTCAAGATATCAGTAGTTTACCTGGCAACATTGCCGTGTGGTTCGGTTTCGCTGCTGCTTCTGTCAAGCAAGGCTTGTGTTTCAAACGTTGTTTATTAAAATGGCTTAAGGGCCTCCCTAATTATCATACGGGTCTCATTGTAAGAATTTAAGTATTTTCAAATTTAAAAAAAAACTATGTAAATCTTTTTCCAACACAGAAACGAACGTTGGTATTTTGTTGCCCTTTCGTGAATTTAGTTATTAATACATAAATTCGGTCGTTGAAAAGTGTCAAAATCAGAAAATAGTTGCAGGGAATCCTCTGTTTACGATGTGTATTATTTTGTAAAACTATAGTATAAACTGTAGCTGCAATTACGTATCGTTTCTGAACAGAATACTGTGTTAAAACAATATAGTCGCCGCTTTAAATTTTGAGGAAAGGTAACACGCACGAAGTATGTTGACGCTATTTTGCGTCACCGCAGCAATGCTTCCTTATAGACGGATATGACCTTGAGGTGTTTGATATTGTTTAGTAGGGATTATAATCAGCGTAACTGTCAGCATTTTGGAAATTACTTCATAAGTGCCCACGTTATTTGGTTAACAGTTGTTATTAATATTTCGTCCGGCGAATTAAAAACCACCCTTATTTGTAAAACACGGATTCCATTACTTTGTGTTATCATTTAACTGGCTTTTGTCGTGACACGTCTTTTCCTTCGAAATAATTGTTGTAATCCTCAGCGCCAATTACATAGATATTATTTGTCAGAGACAGTCAAGCAGAATTGAGAAGCATAACTCGCTTCCTGTTTCCATCGGGAAAAGTGTCACTAATGGAATACCGCGCAGCTGTGCGTGACAAAAGCAATTACCTACTTTGAAACTTTATTCAAAGGAACGTCAATTTGATAGCCTCAGAAAAAATTCTTATTTTTATGCAAGTAATTCTCTCCAGTGTTACAACTCCACATGTGAAAAAAGTTTTGCTTTGTGTTCCCATTTTGTACGTAACGGCAAGTTACGTCAGATACATTGAACTGGGTCATGTTTGAACTGCCCAGTTCATCATTTTGTACTTTGTCATTGGCTTGCTTCTTTTAAAGTACGCGGTAGTAATTTTTCCCATGCCGATTTGGTAATAAACACGTTGTTGATGTGTTTATAACACTTTATCAAGTGCCCGAAAATGTCACTTAATTTAAAAATTATAATTAAGAAAAAATGTCCTGTCAGTATATATTATTTTTCATTTAGGAATGAAATTGAATCGGATGTGTAAACTGTAAGACTGGGATATAATCATTTTGTATTCCAATTCATTTGTTAGTGCAATGAAATTTAATACGAAGCATTAAATTAACGTAAAAATAATTTTTTCCCTCGAAAATTTGGGTCATGTCACTATGTTGTTAACATAACTTTCCTAGCTTGACAGGGTCCATTTGAGGGCTAAAAGATACCAGTGGATATGAAAATTATTGTGGTGGCCTGAATTATACATACTGTTACAACTGCTGAGTGTGGCCATGATCGTAAAGGGATGGGAGTGTTAATTAAATTTAATATCTACATTTAATTTGCTCATTTATCTAAAAAAAAAAAATACCAAAACTACATAGCTATGTTTTTCACAATGTGACGCGCGTGTTAATTAGAATAAATACTAAGACAAAAATTACTTCACAATATAATAAAATGCATCAAATTTTATAGCAACCTTGACCTTCGTGCAACTTTCGTGTTGTAAATTGAAGCAGTAATATTGAAAATATTTTTGTCGTGTTGTTTTTGGTATTTTCATCGTGCCGTGCTCGTCGCCGCTACGTGACTCCGCCATTATAAGGGAGCAAATTTTCACATAATGATTTTAAAAATGTTTAATTAACAGAAAATCGTTATATTTATGACTCGATCCCGTAAAACCTCACACTGAGAGCTTCCTCTCAACCAACTGTGGCCCAAGAGGGACTTAAATATATTATAAAACGAGAATGAGCAACTGTAAAAGAAACAAAAAATGCTTCAGAAATTCCTCGCTCTATGTCTAAGTAACGTGCCAATACTTGGCTCCGTGCACAAGCTACGCGCTATTTATTTCGCGAGGTGGGTGTGAAAAACAGACTAATGATGCAGCTGGCCGATTTTCCTTTACTGGGCATGTACCCAACAATAATTGGCCCAGCGCCAGTTCAACTGCCAAAGTCACATTGTCAACTATGATCAACGTTTTTCTGAGATTTGAATCTTCAACACACCCACCTTTTAACTGAATGGAATTCTTTGACTAATTTATGTACATTCCAGTTTCATTAAAAAAATGTTACATGGAGAGTAAAGACAAAAAATACTTATGTACGTACACAAATAGTGTTCTTACCTCAAATACTATCCACGTTGTTTTTTGATAGTGATACTGCCCAAATGGCTGTCCAATGTTGGGACAGAAAGAGTAGCTAATGCGCAGCTCTTACGCGCATTCTACCCCATTTCCTCTCTTACGGTATGAAATGCAGACGTTAGTGAAGTGAAGGGATTTGGGCGACTCGTAACATCGAGGTATTGAGAGCCGATGAGGTTGAAGCGAGGTGAGTAAGTAGCGGTACCGTAATGCAAAGGCGGGAGAAACGGGATACCCCTGAGAAAACCCGCCAACCAACGGCATCAACCGACACGATTCCCACATGCGAAAATCAGGGAGCTGCCCCGCCGAGAATCGAGCTGGGTTCGCCTAGGTGGGAGGCGAGTAGTCTGGCCACTACACCACCGCGGCCCCTGAAGGTGTTAGTGAAACGCACTGATGAAGATGCTGATAGCATCCGGCGAAGTGTTAAAAATCTCGTATAACTGCAGATCGGAAATCTAAATCCGGTCGAAGTTGGCGAGCCTGTTGGCCAGGAGTCCGGAAAACGAATGCTGTGCCCGGGAAATGCATCCTAATTCCAACACCTCTATCCTGCTCGCTCTTATCCGGAGCTCCTTTATGCCACGTTTGGTTGGCAAATCTGCACTAACACGCACGCGTAACACATGTATGAACTAAAAATGAGGTACGCTGATTTTTCTTTTCAGCGCATGTCGCCAAGTTTATTTGGAGAATTGTCAAAATCATATATTGCCAATCAGTGACGATGGTAGTTTACGAACAAACTCGAGATTTTATATACAACGTGTCCAAGAGTGTTTGTTACAAACTTTGGGGGGGGNGGGGGGGAATTCCCAAAGCAAAATGAAATAGAAAAAAAACAATACGACTCATTGTGAACACTGAAGCAAGATATTTTGTAATGAATTAACTTTAATGTATCGGAGGCTACGTGAAATTAAACAACAAAATTTCACGGACGATACTTAGTTAATAAAAAATTTTAGAGATCAGAAAACTTGATTAGTAAAAATCATTACTATCCATAACATAAACTGGTGCTATCATTTTTAATAGAAAAAAAATCCCAACACCTAGATATTTTTTATGTTTTAATGCCTGAGGTCAACATATATGTACATATTAAGAAATTGCGTTGTCTTACTGAAACATGCCCAGGACAACCGCACTCATGAAATGAGTGCAGTAATTTTCAAAGGATGCAGTGGGACGCCTGTGTGGGTAGACAACACATCAGCCACACGCAAATGAGTAATATTGAGTGGGGCAGTTTATTGCGAGGATTAGGAACATATCAAGTGATCTGACAACAATTACACTTCGTAGAATTATTTGAAACGCCACTTTGTTGATTGCGATATTCTTTAATTACAGAATCACGGTATTACTATGCATATTATCAATAAATTGTATTCGAACAAACTGAAATGTACCAATGAGAATGTGTATTTGAATGATATACATTATTAGATGCTGCAATATTTCAATTTGTAGCAAACACAATGATTTATATACCTTCTCAATCCTCTTTTCAATAAATTGTGGTTAGCCTGCTCGCCTCCCACAAAGGCGAACCGGGTTCAATCCCCGGTCGGGTCACTGGATTTTCGCATGTGGGAATCGTGCCGAACGATGCCACTGATCGGAGGGTTTTCTCGGGTATCTCCCGTTTCCCCGCCCCTTCATTCCGGCGCCGCTCCATACGCACTCAGTCACCCTCATCGGCTCTCAAGACCTCGCTGTTAAGAGCCGCCGAAATCTATTCACCCTCACATCTTCACCATAAAATCCTACACACGTATTCGCGGTGCCATAAATGTTGCCTACCCACGCAGGCGTACTGCTGCACTCATTTCGTGAGTACGGTTGCCCTTGGTGCGTTTCATTAAGGAGACCATATACGAGGGTTATTCGGAAAGTAAGGTCCGAATCGCCGTAGCTAATCTAATGTCGCGCGAACATTGTAACACGCATGCGCACCGACTCCCGGCATGCCTTGCTCGTCAAACGACGCAATTTGCATTGCTATTGTTGCAGTGTGCTGTTTACGGTGTCAGTTCAAAATGTTTAAAACAATTGATCAGCCCGCCTACTGTGAAATACGATCAGTGATTCTGTTTTTCACAGCAAGGAACGTTTCAGCAGCGGAATTTCATCGGTAGATAAGTCAAGTGTACGGCCCCAATACGATGAGTGACAGCAAACTGCGTAAATGGGTGAGTGCTTTCAAGGATGGACGGGAAAATGTCAATGATGAACCGCGATCAGGCCGACTATCAGTGATCACAGAATATGTGGTCAAAGCCGTGGACGAAAAGATTCGTGAAGACCGGCGATTCACAATTTCAACTTTAGCATTGGAATTTCCAAATGTGGGTAGAACAACTTTGCACAAAATTTGCAATTTCACAAATTGTGCGCACATTGAGTTTCTAGGCTGCTTACTGAGGAACACCAAATGAAAATAATGGCTTGTGCTCTTGATTTTTTAGACCGATATCATAAAAAATGTGATCAATTTTTAGAGAAGATTGTCACAGGGGACGACAGTTACAGACTGGTTATCCTCACAGGTGGCAGACGTCTATGACTTAGGCATACAAAAGCTTGCAGAACGTTATGAAAAATGTTTAAAAAAATATGGAAACTATGTAGAAAAATAGAAAAATATGTAAGGAATTAAATAAAAACGTTTTTTGAAAACATTTTTGATGGTTTATGTATTATACGAAATCGGACTTTACTTTCCGAATAACCCTCGTATGTTAAAACGCACATGTTGACTTTAAACATCAAAATAGTATAAACATTAGAGGTAAGAATTTTTTTCCTGTTACTATCTGGTAACTCGAATTTAATTAATGTATTTTAATGATTTTTACCAACCAAATTTTCTGAGGTTGGATATATTTTAACAACTGAACATCGTCCATCAATTTGTTCAATCTCGCGTCGTTTCTGATATACAGAATGTTTATAAATTAGACATACAAACTCCGGCTGCAGGTTAATCACGAAAAGAGAAGGTGTATACATAAATACGACTTATGGTCTAGAATTAATATGTAAACACCAGAACACCTGCCTTTTGCTGTCGTCCAATTATTACGTGGAAATAATTACGATTAATACCTTTATTTTGCCTTAATCTCCGTGATGGTATAGTACTTGTGATCTAAAATATGGATTATTAACCTGCATGTCGCTATTAACTGTATGCATTATCCAGACACTCAGTGTTCTATCTCCCGTAGTTGTAATAAACTAGTGCTTCAGGTCCATTATCAAATATATGTACAGCCCTTAGGATTCACTTTGGACCATAGGTCGTACATAAACTACTCAAAAATGTTTGGAACAGCCGGGATTTCTGAGTTACAAAGTTGATCCTTGTCCAAGAGACAGTATAGGAAGAAATTCCCACTATCTATACAGAATATCGTGTAAAAATTGAAAAATATATTTTTTTAATGCGCCGACTCTTGCAGCGGACGTTATTCGTGTAGGCTACAATCAATTACCGGTGGTGCAAAACTTTTTTTGATTTGCATATATTTCCACGTTCTTTTTTCGTGATTAACCTGCAGCCGCTGCACAACCTCCAGCAATGCATGGAGAAGCAGGATTCACGGTGCGTACATCCCTCTCGGCAGTATATCACATATGTTGGATAGAATTGTGGTCTGGTGACCTCAGACCGCGAAGTGTTCATCCAACCGTTCGGTGGCAATGCGGGAGCGCTAGCCGGTGCATTTTCTAGCTCTAGGTACAGGTCCCCTGCATCGCGCTGTAGGCTCAGAAATGAGTGCACATGATACGGCCAGCAGGCCCATGTATCGTTTGCGGTTGAGAGACGATATCACTTGTAACAGGAGATACATTTCATCATACGCAAACGGTTTTCATACGTGGATAACCCCACTGGACTGAACTGTTATACCCTGTTGACATGAGGGATTCATCGCTTCATGTGCTTGGCGACGCACTCGTACCCTACTACCGACGTGTACCAACGTGTACCTCGACACATCCGTCCAGGCAACCTTTCCCCATACGTTGGGGGTCCAATGGCGGTTTCACTGCGCACACGTAAATCGTTGAGCTTTGTGACGTGCGGTGAGCAGAGATACCTTTATGGGGCGGCGGCTTCTGTGCCCCATAGCGAGGAGATGGTTCTGCATGGTAATGCTGCTGACAGGTCGTTGTGACCAGAATCGAACTGGAGAGTTATTTGCTGCACCATGGCCTGTCTGTCTGCTGTTACCAATCGAGCTAACCGACGGTGACTCGTCACCGATACGTTGTACACCACGACAGTGGTTCTAGGCAGCGGTGGTATCACCTGAAACCATGAAATCACGGTACACCCTTGACACGGTATTCCGTACAAATCCAAGTGCCTCCATGACGTCGGAGATGGAGTGTTCCATACTGTTCGCTCCAAGTCTCATGAGAGCTGTTTCGGTGGAGGTGCGTGGACGCGACTGAGGGACGAAGGGGAAATCAAGGGTAAATCAAGGAGGAGGAGAAACAGGTTTTTCAGCAGTGGGCGTTGCCGTGATAATACCCATTCTAAAAGCATAACTCCGCAACTTCCTAAACAGATAAAACAATCGTAAACTTTTAAAACTTTAATACAGTTTTTATAATTTATTTTAGTCAACAGCACCTTCCAGTCACGGTTTAAATATCAGTTATCCTCAGTAACTGGCTGGGGAAAAATTTAAACCTCATACGTTATTCCTTTTCCCAGACCACGCCCTCACGACGTTTCGCGTTTTTAACAATCTCTTCTAGCAATTACATTCACCTTACCAAATATTACCATCATTTACCCACCACCGAGTCCACTTGTGGGCTTGTTGGTGGCAATTTTAAAAAGCCCTGCAATATTCAAAATTCCTGTTTTAATAAACAACAAGGTGTGAGTTATCTACTCCCGTCTTCCTGTTCCCCCCTCCCTCTCCCAGCAGGCAAGGGGAGGGGGGTAAGGTTAACATTTACAACCCGTCTACTGGGGAAACCTACAAAAGTAGCAGCTATGGGAAACGGCCGCAAGCACAGTTTGATATGGGGCAGTGGGCGGAGGGGCTTGCCTTTCCTAACCCACTGAATTAAATTATAACACCAATTGGGTGGTCAAGGACCCCTCACGGGGCCTGAACTACCCTCGCTCTGAACTTCGGCAATGATGACAAGCGGCGTCTCCAGTAGTGCGTGCCGCGATCGCGATGGAGCAACACGACAAGTGATACACAGCAGAGAAAAATAATTGATTACGTGACTTTAACTTGTGATGACGAAGCAGAGGCTGAATGTTTGCGCGTACCGATAAATAAATAAACTGAAAGAGCAGGGTTGTATACAGGCATAAGCGTATCGTATATTCTCAGAATTCACAAGCACAGCACAGAAAAACCTGAAGAAGCCGAGATAACTCCCGGAAAAAACAAGTACGTTACACTATAAAAAAAGGGGGGATGGATCTTACCAATTTCCATAGTGTACAGAAAACAATTTTAAGTTACTACAACAGTTTAGCAGAGGGCATTAAACCATTTACTTTTCACAACAATAGCCATTTGGTGAGGTTAATTACAATAAAGCACTTTGTGGCAACCACATTATTATTGTCCCGCGTGGACGAGTGGAAGTGAAGGACAGCAGTTATATGATAGCGGCGGCGGCAGCTCAATAAAATTTTTTGAATTTCAGGCGCGCGCTAAACCAAGAGCCAAGTATATATTACCAGAAAGTTAGCCAACACTATAAACCTTTGGCAGCACGCGCTGCTGACCTCCGTTGTGTTGAGTTTCTGTATTTATTTGAAGAATGTTCTAGTTGTTTGCTGCCCTAGTTTCTCTAAGCGTGACTCGGGGTGCATCGAACTCTCCAGGTCAAGGCCAGTAGAGTATAAAAAGAACGTTGGGCCTCCGAGCCGTTGTTGTTGAATGGATTAGTGGCTGAGATTCAGCGATAGACGACGAGAGACGGGAGGAGTGACCAGTGGTAGGTAAATCTGTGACTGCGAGTATCAAGCAGTGAAGGGTGTGGCTGCCAGGCTGGACTATTGGACTAGATGAGTGAGTGAAATACATTACAAATGATGGCAACAGACAGACTGGGCGTCTGTTAATGATGAATATGAGTTAACTGACTATAACGAAACAGCGACATTTAGAAGGACGCTAATAAGGGTTGAAATATACATTAAATATTGCTCTCTTTATTTGATAAATAAAAAGAGTAAGAGTGGGGATAGATAATTTAATGCTGTAAATAATAACTGTGTAAACAAATCAAAATAAAATTTAGTTATTTTATTTTCATTACGACCTCCATCGCTCACGATCTCAGATACGCCCCTCAGGCGGCCATGTAACATTATTTTTTAATTTTATTTATATCCATAAAATGTCTACTAAAAGGATAGGTGTTATTCTCCCGTATTGGTTGACTAAGCAATGAAACCATCTTACAATAAGCTTTACACTATGACACTTCTGTGAATTGAATTATCACACCACATATCTTCTATAAGACCAGTCATCTAAATATTTTGGATACTGTTTTACCGTTTGACGGACACACACCTACTTATAACCAGCGGTGCGTGTTGCATCGTTCATGAGAACATTGCCATAGTTCCTTGACATTTATACAGACATAAAACCGCTTCCCATTTAACATTGGTAAGCTGTGAACGGTGCCAGTTCACTGGCACAAATATTAGCTATCTTGGTGGTGTTGATAAATGTAATGATATGGCACACCTTTGATTCGCTGTATTTATATTGGCATTGTACACTGAAGAGCCAAAAAAACTGGTACACCTGCCTAATATCGTGTAGGGCCCCTGCGAGCACGCAGAAGTGCCGCAAGACGACGTGGCATGGACTCGACTAATGTCTGAAGGTATGCAGGAGGCAATTCACACCATGAATCCTGCAAGGCAGTCCACAAATCCATACGAGTGCTGGGCGGTGGAGATCTCTTCTGAACAACATGTTGCAAGGCATCCCAGATATGCTCAATAATGTTCATATCTGGTGATTTAGGTGGTCAATGGAAGTGTCTAAAGTCAGAAGAGTGTTCCTGGAGCCACTTGGTAGCAACTCTCGATGTGTGGGGTGTCGCATTGTCGAATGACAAGCACTTTTATATAAATAAAATACTTTCACCCATTTCAATTTAATCTAACTGCATTCCAAAGTGGTTAGAGGAAGTATAAAAACATCTGAAAGCACTTGTTTACTAAACAGTGTTCTAACTTCAAATCCAATCCACGCCGTTTTTGCTAGACGTGTTGGCAGAAAAGCAGTTCAATGTTGAGACATGGGGACTGGTTGTGCGCAGCCAGTGAGATCGGTCTACCTCATCTTCAGTATATGGAAATGACACTTTCTTGGGAAATAATATGGTCTTGACCAAGACAGTTTTAAGCCCAACCTCGAGACTTGAAAATGAATACCAGCTTTATAAACTAGTTTTATCTATTCGCTGCCAACTTAACTGGAAGCATGCATGCCGGTGTGTATCGTAGATCATGTATTGATATGGTCAGTATATTTTTTTTTCAAAGGTTGGTTTCAAAAGGGTTTACTTTACCGCGAACAGCCTTTATTAAAAAATTCTCACGTGTTCGGATACCGGCGTGTTCTTTCTACTGAGGCCAGACCTGCGTACCCACCACGCACGCGTGTGTGTTCCTACGGTAATTATCTTCGGTCGGCTGAGCAAAAAGCGGAGGGTTGTTGAACATGAGGAGGCAGGATGCTAGACAAGTGGAAGCGAGGTAGTGTACTGCACAAGGCGGACGGATAAGGACGCTGGTGTTGTTGTGAGGAGGGAGTGTGGTAGGGGGTCCGCTACCGTTTTCACTTTCGTCGGCTCGCGACAGGGGAAACTCTCGGCCGACTTCCTCGAGAAAGGAAACAATGCCATGTTATGGT
>NQII01003534.1:107158-157713 GCA_002778355.1 Clitarchus hookeri
GCGTTGCGCAGGCGCCGAAGGTCGCCGCCGGCTACGCATGCGCCTTGCGCCGCATATAAAAGCTGGAGCGCGGCCGAAATTTGGTACAGATCAGCAGATCAGCACCCAGCAACCACCAGCCTTTTGGAAACATGCTGTCGACTCAGGTAAACAGTTCTCGCACAGCGGTTTAGGGGGATGCGGTTACCTAACATGAATAAATACATGTTTCAGAGTCATAAAATTAACAAAACTGACTACAGAAGGTCCTGCTAGAACCCGCTTTATATTTTTTAAAAAAGCTGTATGATTTACATTTACCCAAAAGGACAACTTTATGTCTACTTGGTATTATTTTGGATTCTTAAAAATCTCAGTTATTAGTTATTGGGACAAATTATGAGTTTATAAGTTGGCTAGAAATAACATTAAATGTTTTTCGGGTGAAAAAACCCCTTCGGTCGAATATTTTTGCAACTCCCGTGGGCCCCAGTTGGTCAGAAACAATACGTCGTACGGAAATACGCTTGGCGGAATAAATTATTTCAACATTTTGGAAACGACGCTTTACGAACAAGGGCGACTTTAGCAAATAGCATGGTCACAAATTAGTAGCGACATTGAGCGGAAACAAACCGGCAGAATGCAACATTACAGGAGGGCGTACTCTAAATAAAAAAAAATATCATCTTCGTGCAAATCAACGCTTCAGAGTGTATTGGGATAAGCTAAATCATTTATATATTTTTTTAAGTTCATAAAATTTAAGAGCACGCTGAATAAAATAGTTTTTGCGCACACTAACTTTTAAAAAAAGTAGATCACAGTCTTTCGTGTCCGTTATCATCTGCTGGGTTTCTGGGTTTAACACGTGTACAATATTTCTTAACCAGCGTTTCAACACTCATAGCAGCTGTCATCTTCGGAGAAATCCCTGATTATAGTAGTGGCAATGAAAGTCGAAACGTCGTAGATAAAATCTTAGATGCGGTTAAACTCAGCATCCCAGCAAATGGAGCCCTTAAAAAATCACATCTCGTAAAACGGGGGGAAAATGCCTTACTTCAGAAAACTATTTATCGTATCAGGGTTTATTTAATGCCCAATTTTACTGAAGAGGACTCACATAAGGGATAAAGAAGGAGTAAAGTTCCTATTTTCGAATGTGGAGGTAGTTGGGTCAAGCCCTTCTTGGGGAATTCCCTAATGAGTTACCACAGATGATGCCACCAACGCACATAAACTATCCCTGATACGAACGCAGTACGTTTCTTACGGAATAGAACGCTTCAGATAACTTACAAGTTTTTTTTTTGTTGTCAGTGTGTCTTAATGACTATGTAGCTACGTCACTTAAATAGGAACAATTTTGCGCAGAAATTTCCGGGATATTCCATATATTTTTATATGAGCAAATGTTACAGTTTTTCTGTGGCCTATATTCGTAAGAATTACAATTTTTTCACATAGTTCAGTTTAATATCTAAACCGCAGTTAAACGTTATTTTTCACAGATTGAGACAATAACGTACGTCTTTAAGCGCTCATGAGTAACACACAACTACCGAATGTATCACGCCTTTTGTTAGATGTTCTGAGATGGTTTGCTGTTGCCTGTACGTAGGTAAAGTTACGAAAACCGTACTACAGAGAATAACCCACTAACTTCCCAATACTGGGACACTAGTTTCCATATCGTACGATTCCCTTTAGAAACTTTTTCGTGCGTGAATATTTGGGTGGATAGTCTGACAGGCACTACAATATAGGTTAAGATTTTTTTCTCTTCATTCCAAATTGCCTTCGCCGCCCCCACCCTTCTCCACACTTCACCATCATCCTTCATATATTCTTCGTGCTTGCCGGATCAATGGGTCTCTTTCTCAGGAAGAGCCCCCTGGAATCGCTTCGTGAAGCCTCTTCTAATATCATCCATGTAGACTCAATGTTTTATTTAAACTGTAACACCGGGAAGCCACACAGCTGAGAAGAAACATAAACTTTTAATGATAACGTGTCCTTCCACTTATACAGATATTCTGTTAACAACATTCAAACCACATATTTCCATTTTTCCCAAAAATATCTACGTAATAGAATATTTTATTTTATGCACATAATCAAGTCAGAGTTACTTAAAAATATTTAAGTAAGTGCTGTCAAGTTTTATTTTATGCCACTGCAGCGGCATATGACAAATAATGAGGATTGACAACTTAATGAGAAAAAACCAGTTCTAAGGCAGTCTGCCAGGACCAATTTCTCTACCCCCTGAAAGCAAGTCAGTTATGTCACCACACGAAGAGGCATCCTCGGTATCTTTGATAAGAAGAATTTTGTATATTTGCAGGTTATTCTGCTGGTGGTGGCTTTTGCAGCCGTGGCAACAGCTTATCCCGGATATGCGGGCTACGTTTCAGAAGCAGGAGGCCATGAGGACAACCATTACGTGAGTGAAAATACATTTGTTTACATGTAACTGCATGGTGGCAGGTTGTGCAGCTTTATGTGTGAAGCGAGTAGAAGTTTCTCTCAGTAAATATAATATAACCAATGTAAATACTCTTTACTTTAATTGAATAATAAAAACATTGTTACTGCTCTTTGCTGCTTCAACAACATACGTGGGCAACGGGGAACATGTTGATGCGTTATTTTTTAACCTCTTCGCTAACAGGTTAGAATATCCAAGGCATGGCTCATAAATTTGTGCTGTTTACAGTTATACGTTTAATTTTAGTGGGTTATAAACCCAGTTAGCTGAAATGCATTTGGTGAATTTATAACATCAAATTGAAAACTCCTCTGCCTCATTCAAGTTGGCCACGAAGTTGGGCTATTAATCAATTTTATATCAGCGTATTATAGATCCACATGCTCCACAATATTCTGGCGATATTCCTTACAGAATAATGACTGTTAATTCAACTGCTTTATCAAATTCACCCATAATATTCTTTGTGATAGCTGCCTCTCTATTTTTTTTATGTTGTAATACGTCCAGAGACCTGCAATAATTTTGAAACTGTTCGTTTGGGTAGTTCTTGCAGCCCCACTTGATGCGCAAAAAATGAGAGACCACCAAACTTGGCAAATTTAAATCGTAAACCATGGTGGTTTCGGAGTTACAAACAGTAAACTTTCAACTGGTTACTAAACTTTTACGATATCTCTTTGTGTAATATTACATCAGGTAATATTTGTGTTTTGTTTGGGCTATCTTAATTGTACAATTCACCCAGTAAAAAATTGAAATTTATGGTAAAAATTACTTCAAAAGTTTGAGAGAGGTTGTTTTCATTTGTGTTGTGTGAATGAGCTGAGGCACTTATTCCCAGCATAGTATTTAATTTTTATTAAACCACTTTCCTAAGCTTTAGTGGTTAATGAAACTCCGCAGAAAAAATTCCGCTAATGGATCTAAATCATTATTTTCCATTCAGTATGCAAAAACAAGTGACCAAAATATGACGATGTTTTGTTTTAATATTGATTTAACTCCTTAAAAATAGCAGTACACTTTGATTATTTTCATCTTGACTCTTTTAATCAACTATTGGAAACCCTCAACGTAGTCATATTATTTTCACGGTGTATCTCACTCATTAATATCTCCTAAGAGGCATTTGCTGAAAATGGGCTTTACCTGCAATCAATTACGGTAGGCCTCAGGTTGTAATATTTTCTGTCTCGCAATCACAGAATGGGTGAGAGTGCATACAAACTGATGTACAGTATTTACTTTCCACAAAGTCAACAATTTGTTCTTAATTTTGAAAACTAACTCACTGCTTCAAGGTGGTTATTTTTTTTTATGTCCGCAATTGTTATCTGAACTTCCCATTTGCATTAATATGGCCTCATGAGCTCAGTGCTTCGTATAAGGCAGGCAGGTAAGTAGGTACGTAAGGCTTAAAGTCTTGTCGACAGCGAGAGGTCATTAGAGACTAAGTAAATGGCTCAGAGAAGCAGGAGCAGGTAAGGACTCGGCCATGGTCTATAGTCACGAACCGTCCCAGCATTTGCCTGGATTTTTTTTTGGGGGGGGAGGGGGGAAACCACGGCAAACCGAAAGAAGGATGGTCAGACCGGAAATTGAACTCGTGTCTCCCCAAATGCGATACCAGTGGTTTACCAATGCATCACCTTGATCAATCAGTGCACCTTTGAAGCTATATAAAATTTCTTATAGACTATTGACGGTTAAGTAAGCACTTCTGCAACCAACATTTGAAAAAAAGCCACTGCCAGTTAACTGCACGTATGCTACCGTACACACACTTGAATGCAGTTTTCTAGGTAAGTTACAGCGAATTAAGTAAAGTAGTTCTAAGTCTTGACGTTGTATTGCCAGTTTAATATTAAATTTTGTACAAATTAGGGTATAAATTTGCACGTTTCAACACATGAACGTTCCTTAAAAAATTCCACGTTTTCATTAACTGACGCATAAATCAAAAATCAGGCCCGAGGGTATGTAAATTTTACACATGGTGGATGGATACAGAATGAGAAGTAAAGTACATCTCAGACAGGCCTTCCAAAAGTGCTCACTTTACCGTGCAAAACCTGTACCTATAATGTGTAGATTTATGGACTTGTTGAGTAGTTTCAAAAGTGAGTGTTTTCACGGAGAGTTTCAGGAATTGAGAGGTGTAAGTGCTGTGTGTCGCAGGCGTACCCGCAGTACGAGTTCAAGTACGGCGTGAACGACCCGCACACCGGCGACGTGAAGAACCAGTGGGAGTCCCGGGACGGAGACGTGGTGAAGGGCTCCTACAGCCTGGTGGAGCCCGACGGCTCTGTGAGGACCGTCGACTACACTGCAGACAAGCACAACGGCTTCAACGCCGTCGTGAAGAAGTCCGGCCACGCGGTCCACCCCCAGCACTACGAGCATGGCGGTTACTAACTGTGTCCGCTCGTCGCTCCGCGCGACCAGGGTTGATCAGCCTGATGTTTCTTTCAAAACCTCGGATCCGTAGACTAAAGATGAGGTAGACAGCTTATCCGTCTTCTGCGCATGTACCCAACATCCACCTACCCCAAAGGAACACAACTGTCAAAGTCACATGACCAACAGTAATTAACGTGTTCGTTTATATATTAATTTGTTATTGACAAGCACTATTATATTGATAAAATACTTTGACCAATATTAATTTAACCAAACTTAATCACAAAATGGTTAGAGAATGTATACTTACATCTCAAAGCGTTGGTATACAAATCAGTTTTCTAACATAAAATTCAAACCATGCCATTTCGCTATACGTGTTGGCCAGAAAGCAGTTCAATTTCGGGACCAGGTTGGGACACGGAGATTGATTGCGCGCAGCCACCGAGATCGGTCTACCTCGTGTTTAGTCTATGCTCGGATCACGTTCCTTGCAAACTGAAACTGAACTCAACCGCCAGATTTTATCTCGGCTTGCTTTAAATTGTACACCGGCGCACACGTGACTGCTGTTTCACGATACCATGTTCCTGTTTAAATTATTTAAAACGATGTGATGATAAGTCATTCTGTAGTAATTGGTGAGTGCCCCTGGTTTAGGCAAAACTACTCGATCTATTATGTTAAGTATGACGTGTTGTCTTCGTGTTTTGTAAATAATTATGTGTGTGATGTGCGTTTTGTACATATTTAATTATCCTCTTTTATATGTATGTCCTCTGTGATAATTAAAACTCTGAAAAGTATTACTTATGTATTTTTACTTGGCCAATTTAACACATTGTCACCCAAATGAAACTACATTGTTTTAAGCTTTCAGCAACACAGATATTCTTTTCAAAAAAATAACAACATGTGTGGAAAAAAGCCTACAGTCTTATGACAGTAAAAATATAAATTTTTAGCGACAATTGCTTTGATGAATTAACTAAGCACGTTACGTGCTTAATAAATGATTTTATTGCAAATTTACCTCCTATCTGAAAAGACATTTTTATAGAAGACATGCGTGTTTTACCTTTGATAGCCCTGCTAGAGTACTTTTTAGCTGAATATCTAATGGCGACTACAGTTGAATTCAATAATCGCTTAAAAACTCCCTCCCACCTCTTGGAATTCGGGGGGGGGGGGTGTTGCGTCTGAAGGCTTGTCTGGGGACGGCTTATAAGCGAGCATTTAGCCTAGCTGAGGCTAACCCGCATGCTTTGCCTAGGATTCGAGCCCAGAGCCTCCCGCACCGCAGATCGGTGGTGTGCCAGCCGGCTGCGCCACGGGAGGTCGGCCCTCCTCTTGAAGGCCCGCCTGTGGTTTTAGCTAGTGCTTGTTAATTTACGAGCTGAAATTTTATAATCATAAAAGCATTAAGCGGGTAACGATTCTCTACTTCGCTTTCCATAAAAATTGCCTTACGCTTAGCGTCAAAGAATAGTCTTTCACATATAATTGCATCTCTCTCTCTCTCTCTCTGTCTCTCTCTCACACACACACACACTCACTCTCTCTCTCTCATCTTCCTCGACATTTTAAATACTCTAACAAGGTTTTGAAAATATGACAATGCTTAAGTAACTTATATCAGAAATTATACACCACTATGATATGAGTACACTTAATTTTACATCGGAGATTTAGATGTATTCTGCTTATGCCAGTGCTAACAAATGAAAATATATTTTTTTAATAATATAGTTTTTATGCATATTTACTAAATCTGCATCTGTAAAGCAACTTTTTTACTGTCTTTTCTTTGCCTGGGACTAAGTCAGATGAACACAGTGGCGAAGTGTGAATCTAATCCTCTTGGTGAAGTCGAACTTATCGATCCTCCAGACTAGCATAATACAGTAAACCATAAAAAAATGTATGTATTCGTGATGCCACATTTGCATAGAAATAAAAATATATGTTGCAAAATATATTGTTCAAAAGAATGGGGACGAATTTGTAAACTCCTTTCCCGTGGTTTAACAAGCGAAACCGGCAGCGGTTACTAAAGTCGTCAGAGAGATGGCAGCAGACTCGCTCGGTCTCCGTCAAGCTCCTCCTTAAGGCACTGTTGACTCAGGCACGCGACTTGCGTACTCCACGATGCCAACTTGTGAAAAATGAAGTTCCGCGTACCTGACAACTTAACTCCGAGAAACGCGCGCTGGGTCCATAACTGCGGGCTCTTCCTGTGCAAGACTTCAGCCAGACCCGTGACGTGCGCTAGATTCGCCTGTCTACTTCTCCGCAGTTTGCCAACGAGAATGGAGCAATTTTCTTTTTTCACTGTACAAATAGTTCCTGTTTCAACAAACAGTTAATATAAGTGTTTAAAATCGAGGAAACTCAACGAATTTCGGTAAAGTGATCTGGCCATTTATTTCACGCGAAAGTGAAGAGTTTTCAGTAACTAGTCATCATTCAGAAACTAAAAATGAGCTAAACCAAACATATATACCAACATTTTCATTTGTAGAGTAAGTGAATGAGTATAGAGATTTGGACGGCTCTTTACATCGAGGTATTGAGAGCCGATTTAATTTGCAGGGGAACAGCTTTAAGTATTTATTATAGAAAAGAAAGCTGCATAAAGTAAAAATATTTTAATAGGATATATAGGCCTCTGGAGAAGAGAGGCCCTATGTTTTCCTCTCAGAAATTATTTTGTGAAACCAGATGGATAAAAGTTTTCGAAGCCTGAGATCCTAAAGAAAAATTACTCGAAGCAAACATCCCAGTTCTATGCCTGCACAGAAATTGTTTTATGATGTAAAAGTTTGTTACAATAATATATTTTATATGTTACAAAAATACAGCACACTGGAACCAGTTTTCATCTTAACCACTTTTAAACAATTAAAATATTCCTAAAATGATAAAAATAAAATTTATTGTAAATGTGTTTTCCTACTAAATATCAAACTGAAGACTCACGATTACAGAGACTGAAAAAACTCTTATTTAAAAAATTTAATTTAACATTCTGAAGCTGAATCACAAGAATGAAATAAACGAAAATGTGCACGTATTATATGATCGTTAAACGATTTTCTCTGTATGAATATCACGTACCTAATTGCAAATTATAGAACATGTTTGATTACGTAGTAGCATTGGTGACGATATAGGATTTAGTCCCCGCCTAATACACTGGTATGGGAGTGGGCTTCTGAAATGATATTCCATCCTCTTGCCAGGCCTTTTACACTACACTCAATCGATACTAAATATCAATTTGTCACCAAGTTGATTAATATCCTGGTTAGTGCTTTGTGTATAAAATTAAATATTAACCCGTTTTCGGTCACTCGTTGTTTAATAAGTGCAAATAAGGTTTATTCTACTCAGGTTGGGAAGCCCAATGCTTTTAGTTTGGCAACTAACATTTTTTGCCACTAATTAAGCGCTATTGTCTTTTTGCCACTAATTAAGCGCTATTGTCGCATGTGTACCTGATTGTCTCTATTTTACCGAAAAACTAAATAACTGCAATAATCATAAATCAAATACAACTACGTAACTGTGTAAAATCTTTCATTTTATAATTCACGTAGCTTAAAATTTGAATTAAAAGTGACCCCTTTGAAACACTGCGCACCTAGCGACGGAAATTTTCCCTATGCCAAACTCTCCCATAAGAAAACTCATGTTGTTCCTAACCTGAGTAGAATTAATGTTAGTTCAAGTGACATGCCGATGTGCGCTATACTTATGTAGAGAAAGCTTCTTGCAACCAGTAAATCGTATTATGCACTCGGTGATATTGGCGATATCTAATACTAAATTATATATGCAGAAACTTCCACAAACCATAATAGCAACAAGGAAGACATTCTCTCAATCTGAATCACTTTGCGGGGGCCGCGGATGTGCAGCGGCTAGAGCGTTCGTCTCCCAAGAAGGCGGACGGGGTTAGAATCTCGGCGGAGCCGTTCCTAAATTTTTGCATTGGGAACCGTGCCGGACGATGTCGCTGCTTGGCGAGTTTTTTCGGAGATCTCCCATTTCCCATCGCCATTGCATTCCGGTGCTATTCCAGACCCACCTCGCTTCGCCCTCAAGACCCCGATGTTAAAAGCCGCCCTTCTCCGCTCCTCTCAAACACTGGGCACCGATTCGTTGCTGTGCGCAGTTGGTCATACGTAGTTTTCATATGTAACGTGTTTGAAGTCGTAGAAATTGTGACGTAGCAGGTTAACGCATTCAGGGCCACTTTAATTTATTATTATAGTTATTGAAAACAAGACATTTTATGGTGCATTCTGTACTTTCAGTGGGCGCAATACTTGTTTATTTGTCACCACCAATTAACTGTAGGCTTCGTGTTTGGCAATTTAGGAAATTCATGCTTATTTGACCACTTTTGAAATCGAGTTTTCAAAAATGTCACTGCGTCTGCGTGCACCCTACGTATACTTTGACCAACACACTGACTGGCATGCGCCCAGTAAAGTTGGTACGGACCGAGAGAAAGTAGTTCCATGATTTAACGTCGAATGAACAGTATTAGGTGAACATTTAATTTTCTATTTTTTTTTAAGTGCATGTAAGTGTTAGAATCAGCAAACCTGTAAGATATTTATTTTTTAAATAATTTAACAGTTTCGCTTGAATGGCGCATTAATAACGAGTTCTGGCCCATGGCAATGTTAATTTTACTTATCGTGGAAAGATACACAACGTGCATATAAGTAGATCTTAAGCGAGGCTTTAAAAAGCGCTCGATGTACAGTGAACAGGCTATGAACCTACAGCATAACCTAGACCACTAACGCGGTTTACGAATTAGCTACCGGCAGGCAATATAATTGTACACTGAGCCTCGCAGTGTACAGTGCGTACCAAAAATAACCTTCATGTGCACTGGGTCTGAAATGGAATAACCTCAGTTCTAAAATTTGTTCCTAACTGCAAGCTGTAAAACATATTGGCGCTTTTCCCTTGCTGTGTAAGGCAACGCGGGATGGCAGACACAGCAGTTGTATTATTCAACTGCTGCAATTTAAGAAACGTTGGAAGGAAAAATATACACCAAACAATTCTTGAGGCCTAAAAATGTAAGATGAATTTATTCGCGGCGTAAAGCTTTTTCGCTGGTGTGGTGTATGCGAAGCTGGTTTTGACTGCTCTTATAGCCCTGCTTAAGTGAGTGAGCGGAGATAATTGGGCGGCTCTTAACAGCGAGGTATTGAGAGCCGATGAGGGGGACTGAGGTAAGTATGGAGCAGTGCCGGAATGAGCGGTAGGGGGAAATGGGAGATCCCCGATGAGGCACGCCGACCAGCGACATCGTCTGGCACGATTACCACTTACGAAAGTCTGGGAGTGGCCCGGCCGGGTATTGAACCCGGTTCGCCTTGGAGGGAGGCGAGCAGGCTAACCGCTCTGCCACCGCGGCCCCCTTGCTTACGATTTACATGTGTGAATACTGTGTATTCTTACACGATATGTACAATTGACAACGAAACGAGCCTTATCACTTTATTCATGCGTCGAACAAATGAAAATACAAAATTTTAAGAAAAGTACATTTTTTAGAAATTTGTTCAGTATTTGACAAAGTGTATATACATTAAAAAACTGAAAGTCAAAGGAAGTAATTTCAGTACATACAATTGTTTATCTAACACTTTTGATTCGACGTTAAGGCATTGAAATAATTTTCCTCCCTTGTTACCAACTTTAATGAGAGAATGCCAAACATAGATCCCATTAAAATATATGCAGATAAACGCAGTGATGTTTTTTTCAAAGGTCAGTTTTAAAAGTGTTCAATTAACCGTGAACATACTATAAAAATATAATTTTATATTGCCTGTTATGTGGACACTTATAAACTCGCGTGTAGTGCATAAATCATCATTTTTTTTATGTATTCCCGTTAATATATCGACGTAGGATTCAAAGTTACACTTGAAATATTTCTGTGAGTTTCTAATATTGGCGTGGATGATATAGAGGGTTTACGGATTTATGCCGCTTGCCTGACCACGCCCCACAATGTTAGACTTGCCGTGCTTGGTCAACCGAGAGGATGTATGGGCCGCACAGAATGGGATCCGGGAGACGCTGAAATAAGGAAAGGGGCCTTATATTGGAACCACCCTAACACCGCGGTGAATTCCTCATAATTCTCTAACTTGCCGTGGTCGTCGTTTGAACTGGCGGGTCCTTTAATTGAAATATACACGTATATTATGCAAAGGGAGATTTATTTCATTACAAACAAGGAATGACACAAAGTAATAAACCTGACTATGCTAGATACCAAACTTAAAACAGCTGGATCGAAACTTGCATTATTTTGCAATAAACACCCACATTCTGACAGCGCAGTTGCACTTGAGAGCTAAACTTCTTAATGTGAATATAATAACGGCAGAGTGGTTACCAGAGTTAGCATATTCGCATGGTTGCGCCTCCGTAACATAATGAAAACTAAATGAAATAATAACCTCACAAACACACTCCCGTAGTTATAACTACTTATAAACGCTTCCAACATTTGTAAATGTACGAGTATATATATATTTTTAATCCTAGTCGAACTGACCTTAGTTTGACTATAACGGTACAAAGTATATCGCCATTTGACCTGACCGTATATTTACTTTACGAATGCTGCAGAAAACCCCGCCAATTTCAGCCACCACCGTTTATTTACTTCGTGGCAGCCAATCGTTGAATAACATACATATGTAGTTCGTTGAGAATGTAACCTTATACAGAGTTGAATGTGTTTGAAGTGAAGTAGTCCTGTATCACGTGTCACTGCGGCATAGAACAATTAATTATAAAAATAAAAATAAAACAACAATAACAACAACGACAACAACACTCAAATTTTTAATCGAGCTCCACACACGGTGCAAAACGTTATTGTCGCCAGAGAGAAGAGTGGAGCGGAGTGATTATGAAGGCTCTCAACGATACCTTGAGAGCCGGTGAGGGTGCACAGAAAAAAAAGTCTAATGTTCTTACAACAAAAACATTACTATTGTCGCATTTCTTTAAACGTTTATGTTGTAAAATTAATAGTGTTTCGACAAAGTTAATAATGTTAAACATTTACAAAGTTTTATATTACCATAGTGCAAATATANATACAGAGTTGAATGTGTTTGAAGTGAAGTAGTCCTGTATCACGTGTCACTGCGGCATAGAACAATTAATTATAACAATATAAATAAAACAACAATAATAACAACGACAACAACACTCAAATTTTTAATCGAGCTCCACACACGGTGCAAAACGTTATTGTCGCCAGAGAGAAGAGTGGAGCGGAGTGATGATGAAGGCTCTCAACGATACCTTGAGAGCCGATGAGGGTGCACAGAAAAAAAAGTCTAATGTTCTTACAACAAAAACATTACTATTGTCTCATTTCTTTAAACGTTTATGTTTTTAAAATTAATAGTGTTTCGACAAAGTTAATAATGTTAAACATTTACAAAGTTTTATATTACCATAGTGCAAATATATGCTGTTGATGTGTTAATGTTAATAAACCCTCTAAGTAAAGTTGCCGCAAACAGAAGTTGTATTACGCTAAAATTAACAGAAAGAACAAAATATGTTGTGTTACTGCGACATTAAAGTATTGTCCAACCAACTCAAGTTCACACTGACTTGTCGTTGTAAAATGGGGGATGGTAGTGAACAGCGATAACCTGGTAAAATGAAATAACTATATTTACATTTTAAAGCATAGTATGAGAATTAAACGCAGCAGTTTACGAGCACCAAATATGCATGTATTTCTAGTGCGTAAAGAATTTCCTTATAACAATAGACAACTGCAGCTTGTCGTTGTATTGAACAAATACAGACAGTATAAAACTCAGTTATACCTGTTAAAATAGAGCAGGTGGTAGGACGTCAAGAGGTCAGGGTGGGCGTTGGATTCCCCTTCTGGTCGTCATTTTTTTTTTCGTTGGTAATATTTCTTGTGTGACAAAATAATTGTACTAATCGGAATATATATTTTTTTTTAACAAACAAAATACAAGAAAATATTTAACACAGATGTCAACATCAATTAAACACAAAATTTGTTTTGCCGCAACATAAACACCACATTGAAGTTGACTGTACAGTAAAGAGGTAACGTTGTTACAAATTACTTAATGTTACATTAACGTTAATGGCCAAACAGCAACATTAGTTACTGGCGGCTTATAAAACAAAAAATTATGTTGTATTAACATTAATACTTTTGGCAAAATATCAGACTTTTTTCCTGTGTGAAGCGAAAACTTGTGAGAGAAAATTGGGTGACATTTAAGTAGGCTAGTCCCCAAAAAAATTCTGTATTTTTTTTTGTAAAAATTTGCTAAGGAAAAATGAAATTAATTAAGATGTGACCTATCAGTCAACCTTGTTAAATTTTATGTAAATGTTTTTCGTTTATTTTATTTGTACATTCTAAAGACACTACAATTATGGTTTTGACACGCTCGGTACGAAATATATGCAATATAAACTTCATTGTTGTGGGAGAAAAAATTACTTACAAGCAAGTAATGTGCACAAGTTGAACGATATTTTTAAAAAATATAAAATAATGAAAATTTGGTTCCCAGCGCCGTAAAGTTGGTTGCCTAGGTTGCGTTTCTAAATGCCGTGCAACGTGCTTTGAAAACTGTGCTTTTTGTTGAAACTATTAAACATTAGTCCTATAGGTATACCTACGAAAAGAAAGTACATTCCAAACGACAAGACACCACGCACTTTGGAGACATTACTTCCATGCTCTCCAACATAGCTACAAATGGCCTTTCCAGATTGCTGTATCTCAAACTATACGAACCGTATGCATGCACTGGATTTTGCTACAGATCCGTGCCGAATAAAATTATTGTGTCGCCGCTTAAAATTCCGAAGTTCTATGATCACGACGAAGCCTCTGCGTGCTAGTTCAGTGGCTTGCGCGTAGAGGTGGTAGCACACTTGATGCGCGTGGCAATGTGACCCTTATTGTTCCCGCACTTCTCTCCCTCGGCGGAGAAAGTAGATCTAGGTAGACGGGCCTCTGGATATCTGAGGACGTCACCAGCCACGGGCCGTGAAGCGACGTGCCTGTATAAATACAACTGAGGAAGGACGTGAGTTAACCCGCAGTGAAAGCTCGCGTCCGCTATGTTTCTCACATGCGGAAGTCCGGGTTTGGCCACGCCGTGAATTGAACCCATTTCTCGCCGATGGGAAGCGAGTGGGCTGACCGCTACACCACCGTGACTTCTCGGGCGTGAAATGGGAAAGAGATGGCACTTTCTTGTTTTCCTTTTGGGCGTAACTCACCCACTTCAATGCCCGCGACCAACGCATGGGATCAATAAATGTATTCTTCACCAGGATTCAAATTTGGTTGCCACGCACAGAAAGATGACCCAAGTTGATTTTGTACAAAGTATATATGTATCTAAGTTAGTAAGTATATGAATAAGGCTGTAAATAAGTACGTGTGACATTAGTTGTGTTTCATTTCCGTTATCACATCAATATCTGCGTCATCAAAGCCTGTATTCCATCCTACCTGTGAAATGCAGTTGACTGCACGCCAGATTACGGCACGAGGCTTTCTGTATTCGAGTCCCAGGAAAGGGGCATGTGTATTTGTAATTGCCTTATTAGTATTGCATTTGTTTCTGGTTGCATCTCTAATGATATCGCTATCAACGTGACAACCTCAACTTCGCACAGATAGACATGTTTTGCCTTCATAACTGCAGTATTTTAGTGTCTAGAAGAGCTACTATTACATTACTCAAGTTGACCTCCTTGGCGTAGTTTATTTGGATGCCAGTCATGGTGCATGTGGTAATGATTTCAAGTCACTGATAAGTAACTCAAGCGTATGCCATTGTTATACTTAAAGTTAGGTTTGGTTTAGCGCTTAAAGTATAAAATTCCTTTTTTTTTTCTAATTACAGCCTGCTGGCGTAAAATGAAAGTTTTAACAGGCAACAAAAAATATAAAATTACATTCANCTATAAAATTCCTTTTTTGACGTGACAACGTCTTAAATTAGGTTGGGCTGGGAGTCACTTATGAAAAAGTGTAACGCTCGGTAACGTTACGATGAGTCACCGAGGAGGGGTAATCAAGGGAGGGAAATGAGGGGAGGAAACAGGAGGGGAGCCGAGCCGGCCAAGGAGAAAGCCACCTTGCATGGAAGCAATTCCAAAGACGAACGACGCGGTGGAGCTAGCGTCGCAGTTTTACAATTAATAAATGTAATTAGACGAACCACAAGGAAATTAATAACGCGCTTGATAAATAAAGACGCTCTCGCATTACTAAAAAAATATGTTTAATGAATATTCGTTGCAGTGACAGATATTGTGTTTTTGACGTGACAACGTCTTAAATTAGGTTGCGGCTGGGAGTCACTTATGAAAAAGTGTAACGCTCGGTAACGTTACGATGAGTCACCGAACNTAGGTTTGGTTTAGCGCTTAAAGTATAAAATTCCTTTTTTTTTTCTAATTACAGCCTGCTGGCGTAAAATGAAAGTTTTAACAGGCAACAAAAAATATAAAATTACATTCATATCTCTTCTTCTCCCAACTAGCCTATCAACACAAACATTAGTCGCTAATAGGCAACAAATAAGAAAATTACATTACTCGAACCCACTAGGATTTTTATTCACTTCCTTCAAAGCACGGCATAATTAATAACATGCCGCGCTTTGTATGTCTTCATGGACAAAGAAATCAAATTTACTAGCCTGTATGGTTTTCAACTACAATAATTTGGTCTATAATTTGAACACTATAAAATACTGAAAGTAGGAAATAATACAAGCGGCTGTGATTTAACGATATCGTGTAATAAGAAGACGAAGGAACAGACCTCAGCGGTGGCGTAACGGAAATAAATAGCTCTGTTGGGAAACAGTAATTAAAAACTTCCGTTGTAAAATATGATATTCACTGAGTTTATTTTAAGAAAATAGTTTTAATCAAAGTTAACGCAACGGGAGAGCTTGCGTTTAGTGCCTTGTTTGTAGCGTGTATTAAACAGATATTAGGCACTAGCGCAAAATTAAGAAATGAGGCTCTAACTAATTTCCGAAGGAAAAAAAAGGAATATTTGTCTGTTTAACAAAATCACAGAACACTCATATCTCAGAAAAAATTTTGATTAAAAAATTTTGTAATTAAAAAGAAACTCAATCTTCCTGGAAATGTGACAACTTTTTTCTTCGTTGCGTTATTTTTAATGAAATTTCTAAACACTCCTGAATGTTGACGGAAGGATAATATGAAATACAGTATTTAATTTTTAACGTATAGTCAAAACTAATACGGGTTTCCCGGATGCATTGCAGAGCATGTACCGAAAACGACCTGGAATGTGGAGATATAAGAACATGAGACTATAACAGAAAATGCGAGTGTTTTCCTCTGACTTGTGAACCCAGTGCGGTCTAGATGCATCCAGCCAGCTTGCGCGGGCTGTTTCATTCTCTGTGTGCCTTGGACCTCTCTCGACAGCAGCAGAAGGAGTCCCGTCACGCAGGTATTCTTCCGCCACAGCTGATGTGTGTCGCTCACACGCCACTAGCCTCAGGCAGCGAACCGTGTGTGGATTTAGACAAAGAAACTTCCTACTTAGTTTCAGGTCGGACAAACATACTTCCATAGAACTTTCACACTGGCGTGTCCGCTGTGGCGAACAAGTAACCACGCCATTTAACCTTCCTAGAGCGTCCCAAGTTTAAAAATCTAAGCAAATAGGGCCACAAAGAAAATTGCAACAGGTAAATTGTAGCTTTTAGCACAGGTTTAGGTACGGCACAGTAATTCTGAACTTAGAGCAGTTAAACGCATTCACATATTTTATATTTCACTTTTCTCTTACTTTGTAAAACAGGTTTTTACGAAAAAAAAATAAAAATTTAGTTCCCATGCAATAATGTATTTAGTAAATAAAAATTTTTTCCTGTGGTAAAAATTTTTTTTTTCAAGAAAAATAAATTTTCCGAGTTGGTAAGTTGCATGACAAGCCATGGCAAAAAACCATTAGCTTATCTACAAAACAGGTAACAGTAATAATTTTTTTCAATACGTTTTATTAAATCTGAAGAAAACAAGTAAATTTTGTCACATAGATACTAATGGTTAAAAAATAGTGTATAAATTGTATTTTAATATTATCTTGCACTCTCTGCTGTCCCGTAAAAAGCATTTTTGATGGAGAAAATTAAATTATATTTTATAATGTCCACTGAATGTCCACAACAAAAAGAAACCAAGACCGAGTATTTAAATGAATGCATCGTAGGAAGTAATTTATAGATGGTTTTTATGATTTCATGAATGTAATCTGGAATTGATTGTGTAATGGAAATTTATTGCTGAAATTTATGCTTATGAGCTTAAAGATATAAAAGGGCTCATTCAATTTCTGGGGATTATGTAAAATATTTCCCCAGGAATCATTACTCCACAAAATGCTTTTTATAAAAATGTCTACGAAAATAAAATTTTATAGGCACACTGAAGGGCCAAAAAAACTGTCACACCTGCCTAATATCGTGTAGGACCCCCGCGAGACGCAGAAGTGCCGCAAGACGACGTGGCACGGACTCGACTANCAGTCCAATGGCGGTGTTGGCGGGCCCAGGCGAGGCGTAAAGCTTTGCGTCGTGCAGTCAACAACGGTACACGAGGGGGCATTCGGCTCCGAAAGCCCATATCAATGATGGTTCGTTGAATAGTTCGCACGCTGGCACTTGTTGATGCCCCAGCATTGAAATCTGCGCCAATTTGAGGAAGGGTTGCACGTCTGTCACGTTTAACGATACTCGTAAGTCGTCGTTTGTCCCCTTCGTTCACTATCTTTTTCTGGCCGCAGCGATGTCGAAGATTTGATGTTTTACCAGATTCCTGATATTCACGGTACACTCGTGAAATTATTGTACGCGAAAATCCAAATTGTATTGCTACCTCGAAGATGCTATGTCCCATCTCTCGTGCAGAGACTATAACACCACGTTCAAACACACTTGAAACTTGATAACCTGCCATTGTAGCAGCAGTAACCGATCTAGCAACTTTGCCAGACGCTTGTTGTCTTATATCGGCGCTNCATTGTAGCAGCAGTAACCGATCTAGCAACTTTGCCAGACGCTTGTTGTCTTATATCGGCGCTGCCGACCGCATCGCGTGACTCTTATTGGTTCCATACCTCGTTATTGGCATACGCACGCCTATACCAGTTTTTTTTCTCTCCGGTGTATAATGAGGAGGTCTTCTAAAGTGTTGACAATCAGAGTAGCAATAAGTAGGGCGATAAAAAAGAAGCAACGATATTGTAAAATTTCTGTAATACAAGTGTTTATTACTGCAGTAACTACAAAACCGAATTATAAATCAAAAGTCCACTTTCACTGAAGTATAATGGTGCATTTTTGTAGGCACTGCTTCTAAAACAGTTATACCCTCCTTCTTAGTAAGTTGAACTATGTATATTTGTTTCTTTAAATAATTTACAACATTAAACCTCTATATGTTTTCATGTTGTGTAACGTACAACAATAAAAATATACAGTAAATGATTAGGAATGCTGTGTTTCCTTGAAGCAAGTATGAAGTAAAAAGTATTTCAGTATAGGGCTGAAAACATTTTTCACTTAATATACAAATATTTTTGTAAACAATTGTTGCAGTAATATTTCTCATTGAAAATGAAATACATTTACTTTTCTAGAGAGTTTGGCTGGATGAAATATACGATAGTATAGTATAATTTAAAATNTTGAAAATGAAATACATTTACTTTTCTAGAGAGTTTGGCTGGATGAAATATACGATAGTATAGTATAATTTAAAAATATGTAATGATATAATATATATTAGGGAAGTAGTTCAAAATATATATATATAATTCCATATCGTGCAACTTTTTACAGTATTTAATTTCTTTCTGTATTTATGTCTAAAATAAACTAATTATTTTATTTATACGTTTTAAATATCTTTCTTTGAAAAGTTCTGTTTATTTTACTGTAACATAATTATGAAACTTTCACGTAAAATTCAAGGAATAATTTTGCAAAAATGTTTATCTACAAATTTAAATTTTTATTTTTTATTTTTTTGTTAACTTCTAAAAAATACTATTTTCTCTAACTCAGTTTGAGTTACTTAACATTGTAAGTAGTTAAAACCTTCATTTTTTTGTATATAAAACACTGTGAATAACAAAATTTTTAAATTTATTTTATATAATAAAAATTAAATACATAGTTACACATTAAGAATAACGGTTTTTGAATAAGAAAACATGTGTTGTTCTATTTTACAAAAANTTGAAAATGAAATACATTTACTTTTCTAGAGAGTTTGGCTGGATGAAATATACGATAGTATAGTATAATTTAAAATATGTAATGATATAATATATATTAGGGAAGTAGTTCAAAATATATATATATAATTCCATATCGTGCAACTTTTTACAGTATTAAATACTTTCTGTATTTATGTCTAAAATAAACTAATTATTTTATTTATACGTTTTAAATATCTTTCTTTGAAAAGTTATGTTTATTTTACTGTAACATAATTATGAAACTTTCACGTAAAATTCAAGGAATAATTTTGCAAAAATGTTTATCTACAAATTTAAATTTGTATTTTTTATTTTTTTGTTAACTTCTAAAAAATACTATTTTCTCTAACTCAGTTTGAGTTACTTAACATTGTAAGTAGTTAAAACCTTCATTTTTTTGTATATAAAACACTGTGAATAACAAAATTTAAAAATTTATTTTATATAATATAAATTAAATACATAGTTACACATTAAGAATAACGGTTTTTGAATAAGAAAACATGTGTTGTTCTATTTTACAAAAANAAATTAAATACATAGTTACACATTAAGAATAACGGTTTTTGAATAAGAAAACATGTGTTGTTCTATTTTACAAAAAAATTTTGCAAAATTTCAAAATGTATTTACAATATTGAAAGTTACAAATTTTAGTTATAACCCGAAATACTCTTTTCATTTTATATTTTTTACTAATCATATAACAATTTTTATAAAATATGATAATAAATGCTATATAATAATATAAACTAAATAATAACACTATGCGTAATTTTATAAAAACATATTACAAACCACAAACTTTAAAAATATTTAGATTTTAATATTATGTGAATAATTTTACAATATAAAGTAACACCTAGTAATGTCAAATAAATCATATAAATATAGCCGTACGCTATATCCGAAGCTTACATGCTAGTAACTTATATTAAAATATTTTTAAGCAAGTCATAAATTTATTTTAATGGAAAAATATTATTGCATTTATGAAAATGAAAAAAAGTGAATGTGACTGTTGTACGCAAGTTTAGAAAGATATAACACATTTATTAATTACTGATTTAATAAATAATTTAAACGTTAAAGATATTTCTTATTAAAATAGTATTTCGAATAACATATTATATGTATAAATTATAATTGTTTTCATTGTTTGACTTGTTTATTCAAATTAAATAAAAAGTATCAAAATTAATACGAAAGGTTAATTATTACTCATTTAAAACTAAGCAATAATAATTTTATCCTATAAATACCATTCTCTAAAAAATATATACCATTATTTAATATATGTAAAATGTTATCATAATAAAATTTTATATAATATGAAGAACCAGGTTGGTCGTAATTTGTATGCATCATTACAAGGTCGTCTGGAATTTTTAAATTCATCATTCAGTAGCAAAATACAAGTTTTTTATTGAATCCCCGCACTCACCTATATATTAATTTTATTTGTCTCAAACTAATTAGGCACTTTTGCAATTAACATATACATAAGATAAATTTAATTTTCTGTTTGTTACTTATGTGATCCTTTCGCTGTTGCACTTCTGTCACTACATAAAATTATTATAATTCAAACTGAAATTCTGTAAGTTGCTGATACTTTCTTATAAATTAAGGTAACGTTCCTTTTTAATGATAGGCAAAAGTCGCTATTGAAAATTCCACGCATCCTAAACAATGACAGTGCGATATCCAGTGGTATGAGGAATGCAAGAGTACGATTAACTGAGTGTCTAATTTATAAGAATATAGTTATGTCTCCGTAGAGTAACTTATGAGAATTTCATTGAATAGCACTGCCATAGTACTAAATTGTGTGTTTGTAAGACTTCGCACACGACTGTAAACGTTAGCTACAAAACTAATGAGATTTTTCCTCCTTTATTGAATTTTTTTTTGTATCTGGTTACCTAACATTGTTAGTGTGTAATGTTTCTATAGGTTGTTCACGGCAAACTGAGCACTCCTGAAAGTCCTGCTTAAGATATACTTGTATTCATGTTGTGTATTGTTCCACCATATGTATAATTAACATTGACGTAGGCCCGCTTATTTTATTCATGCGCCAGACAAGAGAAAATATGGAATCATCAAAAAATTATAATAGTTTACAAATTTGCTTATTCTTACGGTTACATTTATTAAAAAAACAGAAAGCAAAATAAAACATTTCAGTATTCTGAAATGTTTTAATTCAACGTTAAGACATGGAACTACTTTCCCGACCGTCGTTACCAACTTTACTTGGGCACATGCCATTCAGTGTGCCGATTAAAATAAATGCAGTTACAGAAGATATAATTTTATAAGTTGATTTCAAAAGAGCTCAATTAACTTAACAGCCTATAGGTGATAGATAAGCTCGAAAATAGCCACGTTAGAGATGCCTACAGTAATTTCACCTCCCAAGAGCACTTTACTCGTGAACGCCATTTCTCGCCCATAAATTATACCTGAATAATTGCAGAACGTGAGGTGAGAGATCGCACTGGCNATTTCAAAAGAGCTCAATTAACTTAACAGCCTATAGGTGATAGATAAGCTCGAAAATAGCCACGTTAGAGATGCCCACAGTAATTTCACCTCCCAAGAGCACTGTACTCGTGAACGCCATTTCTCGCCCATAAATTATACCTGAATAATTGCAGAACGTGAGGTGAGAGATCGCACTGGCGCCATATATCAACTGCTCGACCCCTCTGTTTTCATTAATTTCAAATAACGCATGTGTAATTAACACATCGCAACTCCACTTAACCAGAAATGTCACAGCGACCACACTACCACACAGGTACTGCTTGCTGTAAAATATTAACAATTACTCTTCCGTATTAAAAACTCATGAATTTGCTTTACTGTCGACAATTAATTTAAAACCAAGAGAAGTCAGTAACAAATGAAAAAAAATTATTAGCTGGATTATTTCTCATCAGATTTAAAATATTTTAATGCTTTGTAACAGTAAATTAGCACGCTTAAAACATTTAGAATGTTCTTGCGAGAATCCAGTAAAAACGTAGTAGTAGGTGACCTCTAAAATTAAATTTTTAATGCTTACAATCCAAACTTGCATATTTTCGATAACTTGTTCCTGTTTTAAACATATGTATTAAGCACAAGCAGTTACTCCTGTAATAGAAGAAAGTTACTCCTGTAATATTTTCATTACACATTCTTTAGGTGTAAGGCCGAGTTCACAGAGGATGTTGTGCTTATTTGTGACGTCAAACTTCGTCATGCTAGGGTGGGCCTCTTTTGCATACATAAAGTAACAGATATTTTTGCTGTATCAAGATGGATGCGATACGCAAAGTATACGCAGAAAATAGTCTAATGTTGTGCCGACAGTATTAATGTTACTACAACAGTATTCATTTTTTATCTGTGAACCGTCAGTAACTATTGTTGCTCTAAAAATAAACTACTGTTAAGCTATTAATATTAATGTAACATGAAGTAATTTTCTAACAACATTACCTCCTTACTGTTCTGTAAACATTGAGGTGGTGGATATGTTGAGGTTAAACAAATGTTCTGTTGAATTGATGTTAAAATTTGTGTGAAACGTTTTCTTGTATTTTATTTGCTTTAAAAAAACATTTTGATGTAAAATAAAATAGGTACAATTATTTTGTCACAAAAAGAAATATTACCAAAAAAAATAAAACTACGTTCTGGAAAGGGTTCGAACCCGCGCCTTGAGTGCTCGATGCTTTCACTTAACTAAACCTGACGTCCTACCAACTGGTTAAGTTTCATATTGTAGGTATTGAGTTAAATATTACTACAAAATGCAGCTCTTCTTCGTTACGTAAAGTGAGCACTTTTTTAAATCCTGTTATTTGGAATGATAGCCAATAATTATCTTTTATTGTAATCTTAGACCTTAACTTTCGAGTCGGGTGAAATATGTACGCTGTGTTTATTACTTACAGGGCAATATTTATTTTAAAAAGTGGTGAAAGGTTAAAAAATGGCTGATATGAGAAAAGTAACTGGGACCTCAAAAGTTCTCACTTTACAGTGAACAACCTATAGTAGTATATGACTCTGTAAATGGTTGACGTTATTAACTTTGTCACGACATTATTAATTTTACTACAACATAAACGTTTAAATAAATGCCTCAATATTTTTTTTGTTGGAAGTACATTATACTTCTTTCTGTGTACAAGATGTGTTGATTTATGTGGGAAATAACCTGGTTGTAGACAGTACACCTCAAAACAAAACTAAATTTCCATATGAACATATGTCCTAGGCTGGATGGTTCCTGATTTATGGGCCCATGTCACTGTGTCCGCTTTTGGTAGTAGGTACATCCCTGTTTGTGCACAGGATGTGGTGGATAGGAACGTGGAATGTGTGTTGCTATGCCCATTTCACTGTTGACATCCGACGAACGTTAGACACCAAGCGCTTGACAGGCCAGTCGTACAGTAACTTTCTGTTTATATATGCTAATCGAGGACGTCGGATATGTTACACCGCATGTGGTTAGTTCATGATGGAGTACTACCACATTTCAGCAGAGTGGCCAAAGTGTATCTGTATGAGCGGTTCCCGCACAGGTGGGTTGGTTGTGCCTGCCCTGCACGCTCCCCCGATCTGAATACAGTCAATGATGCAACGTGTGCACGCATGCATTTAGATTCAAAGTGATTGTTTTCTAGCACCTCTTTTAAGAGTGAAATACTGCTGGTACACATGTTGGGCTGCAGTGACACGACAAAAGTGTACCATGGCTGTTTGCAATTCCAGCAAAACCATAAGGCCTTACATCAGGAACCATCGAACCTAGGACATATGTTCATATCTACTTTTTTTTCAGATGCACTGTTCACGCTCCGGTTTCTTCGCACGTAAATCGACACACCCTATATATTTTCCTTCCCCATTTTCAAATACACTGATTGGTATGTAAACGTACAGTACATTTTAAAATTCAAAATTGGCAGCATAAAACTGTTTTCATTTATCAGAAAAGAATTGCCAATAATAATCATATACATATTTCGTGACTGGAGTCAAATCATAAACAGCACTCGACAATCACTGGACTATGTAAAAGGGCTCGTTACGCTTCTACGCGAAGATATTTAACAGTAGTTCATTTGAAGTTATTTTGTTTAAGGTCGTAGTTTGTGACAAGCTTAAATGGCTTAGCCACAAATGTATAATAATTATTTTATAAAGTTCTGGTGTATTGGGTAATGTTAATTAGTTTCTTAGAGTCATTCCTCAGAGAAGACTATGTAACATTAATTTATAAAACAAATTTGTGCCCGCGGGAAGGATCACAGATGGTGTAGGCGGGGCTTAGAGGGTCCGCCTCTCTGGTTGGCTCCGAGAGGACACCCGTCGGGCGTCCTCGGGTCAGCGCGAGTGGCGAGAAGGTAGCTGTGGTCGCCAGGACGTGGCAGATAGACGGGAGTTGGGGGCGCACACCTTCAAAAGCCCTGTGCATATTGTTTTGTTAACTTCAGAACATGAGTGTCGAATACTCGCGTGAAGCAATTAAACATTCGGAAATAAATCAGGACACCTTCGCGATAATTCCTTGTGGGCACCTAAAAATAACTGTGATGACTTTTAATTATAGTAGTATCCTCGTTAGATTCCTCATCACACTCCCTGAGCTAGCTGACACTGTGTAATTTATAGTGGTTTATTGGCGTGCAAGATGAAGTTGTGATGTTCAGCGAGTTACAAGTTATAAATATTTTTGTTTCCTTTGCCCTCGTCACTGAGCCAGATGGAGCCAAGTGTCAAAGACACGGTCTCAAAAGAAAAACATTGGGTATTACTTACTAATTGCGCCGGTAAAAGTTTCCTTTGTAACAAATGTGCAAGGTAATTTTATACGTCTTTAACGACGTCTTTCGCAAATTAAAGTTAAGTTCTAAAGAAGGGTGAAACTAATTTAATACTCCCATTTTATAGACCCTTTAATCTCTTGACTTTGTTTAAAAACATTCATAATTAATGACTTGGAGGAATACAGGAGTAATGTCGTAACTTGTTACTACAGTAAAAGTTCTTCCATACCTAAATAATAGGAATATTAGTAAATAAAATGAGAAAAATGTAACGACCAATGCGATATAAAACAATGCATCACAGCTGAACATCAAAACATTTCGCAGAACTTAGCAAAGGTAGTAATAAAATTAGTTAAAAAAAATCTATCAAATAAATCCTAACAATCAAATACAGTGTATCAGGGCCACTATAAGCGAGCTTCATTTGGAAGAAACACAGAAATAAACTAATTNCCTAACAATCAAATACAGTGTATCAGGGCCACTATAAGCGAGCTTCATTTGGAAGAAACACAGAAATAAACTAATAATATAGTTTCAAAGAAGCAAGGAAAAGTAGCCACCCAATTATAATCCTGAAAATTTCAAAAATATAGCCTACATATTTGTTTTGATGTAAATTACAAAATGTAAGCAAATTTAGTTACTGTGTAAATTTTCCCTCGCCATAGTTTAATTTGTACTTGTGAACGTTGGACCATGCAGGTCTCCTTACTCTGAGAGGAGAAACATCAAGTAACTATCTAAAGTGTGTACTGAAACAAAGTGAATTATCTTGATGCTTATCAGCACGTAACGGCTGTCATTTGTTTGATTTCAACTCAAAAACATTAGCTCATTATTTTAAAAATCAACGCGTTACAATGTATTAAAGAATTCCGAAGAAAATATTAAAACGGGGACTTTATCTTACTTCAAATCGACAAAGGCTTCCCGCGTGTTTTCCATCTTACATTACACTGGTGCATCTATTTTGTCTTAGAGTATGCAATTGATTTAGATAACTTCTCTGACAACTTAGAGTAATACTGATACGAAATTTTAATGGTGTGAAATTTTGTAAATGGTTTCTCTTTATTTTTGTGGGTACTGTAGGTATAATACTCTTAACAAATTTTAATACGCTATTGTAATTTTTCCCGTATGTTACTGAAACCGGAGAAAGGAAAACATTTGTAGGATAATTGGGGCTGTAAAACCGTAAACATTTTTTTTCTTTGGGTTTTAGTCTTCTGTGGATATGTTGCTTCTACGTGCATTTGAGGATTCCAAGTNCCGTAAACATTTTTTTTCTTTGGGTTTTAGTCTTCTGTGGATATGTTGCTTCTACGTGCATTTGAGGATTCCAAGTACTATCGTTATTTTCTTTCATTTTATGGGATTATAGTGCGTACGATTATCTTAAAAACCTTTCGCGTTGTGAATTATTTTAACATGTTCCGTACAATACTAACGTTTTTAGGTGTAAGCTAATATATTTATATATATATATATATATATATATATGACACTCAGCCATCACAGCCATGCTCTTATTTATTAACGGGGCGCTCTTAGCCGTGAGGCCTTACCGCACCCCGGCCTCCCAGTACGCGGGGAAGAGGGATCACGCCCTCTCAACGCATACATGACCAGCGCTCGCCGAAATTGACCAAATTCATAGCTCTGACCTGTTCATCAGGCCGCACCGAGCATAGCCCCGATCTGATTTACCAGATCGCGCCGAGCATGTCCTACCACAAACAAGGCCTGGGATCCTAGCACTCAGTTTACCAAGCGTGTGGTCTGGCCGGAGCGCTACCCACACCCCTGAAGTCAATCGCGGGACGCCACCGGAGCAGTGTCCTGCTCACCGCCCGGCTCTTCAGCAAGAGGGGGAATCTCTCCGAGCCTCCTCCAGCATGCGGAGTCAACCACTGCCAGCGCGAGTCCAACCTCAGCTGATCCGGACACCAGAGAAAGCCTCTGGATGGGCCAACCAAATCATCCCGTGCTATCTCTTATTTTCCATCGCACGAATGGGTTTTCCAATACCCCACAGCCAGGGCCACCGCCCACGGGCAGGGTGACGCGGAGTCCCTCTGAAAATTGGTGGGTACAGTCATCATATTCCGATTTTATACCCAGGTTTTTCGTCACCGAGAGCCGAACTCGCCACGCCACCCATAAGGCTCACCCCGCTTATGTCAGACACTCGTCCTTTGCCATACATAGAATTTCTTCACAGGGAAACTCCTGTTTTGGGCCCCAATGGCCGGAATGCCAAGAGGTCCAACACCCTACCAAGTGATCGGGCCTAGGTACTAACTATCGACCCAAGCCATCACGGCAGATACCCCTATACAGCAACTAGGAAGCTGATTCTCATAGGGAACGGGCGGCAGAGCCCAATTCGTTTAAACAGGGGTGGTACAAGAAGCCTTGGGTTGCCATGGGTGTTGAGAGGCTATAAGAGACGCATCACCCACCCTTTCCGGAAGTCGGTACGACGACTGGACTCGGTTACTATAGCATAGTACCGCCACACAGCCTCAAGTGCCCAGCCTCCTTCCTGGGTGTCCTCACTGGCATATTAGGAGGGGGGGGGGAAGGTCCACATTCCTACTGCAAAACTTTCCTATACAGTTCAGGGACAGACGTAGATATACCGAGAGAGATGAGCCAGTGATACCATAATACCATAACTAACTCGCAATCGGAAGTATACAGGTTCGATTCCCTGCCCACACTGAAAAAAAGAATTGTTAGTAATTACAAAAACTATTTGTTTGATGCTTTCCAATGCGAATTGATGCTTTCCAATGAGAAATTTTTTGCTGGTAAAAAAATANCAAAAACTATTTGTTTGATGCTTTCCAATGCGAATTGATGCTTTCCAATGAGAAATTTTTTGCTGGTAAAAAAATACAGATTGTGGTGCACAATAAAACGTAGATTGACAAGTACTAAAGTCATCTAGTCCTCACTAACATATTTGTTTATTGAAAAAATGTGTGTTGGCTGGCAACAAATATTTGGNATATTTGTTTATTGAAAAAATGTGTGTTGGCTGGCAACAAATATTTGGTTGGCAGCAATATCATTCGTGTCGACCCTAGTAAAACACTTTGCTGCTACTGAAAAATTGCATTTCTTATAGTCTGCGCATGCACGCTGACATCATGGAAGTGACCACCTTCTGTCTAGTCACGATGCCATATTTGTCCTTGTTCGTCTCTTTGAATCAGGTTATAGTCCATTCACCATTACTTCCAACTTTTCTGAAACCCNGCCATATTTGTCCTTGTTCGTCTCTTTGAATCAGGTTATAGTCCATTCACCATTACTTCCAACTTTTCTGAAACCCTGCCAAAGTTCTACTTTCATGCTATTCTTCCGCCTCATGCAAACAAATCTTAACTAAGTCTAGAAAATTAAAATTACACCAGAAGGAAAACGCCCCGCATTCGTGCGCACTCAGTGTAATAATATTTTGCTTAAGAACTATTTATTATTAGGTATTACCAAAACACCTTTTTTATCTCTGTTTTTATTTAAGTCAGTAATAAATTAAATATTATTACGTATATGTAAAACGTAATTAAAAGTTTAATTTAACGAAAAAGATGGTATTTTATGTTAATAAAAGTATAAAACGCTTGTGACGCATGGTATATTTAGGCAACATCCAAACACGTCATACATAGGGTGATTTTTCAAAGGTTTGATTCAAAAAGTTTGAAGAAACCGTGAACAGACTATACGGACCAATTCATGAGGCAGCCATTAGAGGTGGAATACATAACTCCTTTATTTCAAGTAAGTAAATGTTACATATAAATGATAAATAAACTTTCCGTGACGTGAAGTTTTCTGGCCTTGGCGTGTTTGCCTAGATTTGTGCTACATACATCCTTAAGTCAAGTATTTTAACACCGAGCGAGGTGGCGTCGTGGTTACTTATTAAATTTGCAGTCGAAAGGATCCGAGTTATACTCCTGATTCCGCCATTATAAGTGTATGTTATAACTAGCTGTGCCCGCGGCTACGCTCCCGTGTACTACAGAATTATTATTTTTTTTTAATTAAGTTGAATTTTATTTAGTTTTAATCTTCTATACTCAATACATAATATAAAACTTAACATCTCAATGAATTAAATGGTAAAAATACTTATTGGTATTTCTCTGTTATAGATATATATATTCTACCGAGGAGTTTTTTAGGTCTTTTTATTCTACACAATTCTTTACTGCATAATATTGTTCCATCTTTAACTGTTTAGACAGCGTATTAAAAAAGAGCGCGCTGGCGGCAAACTTTTTTCCGACTTGATTCACTATTTTCGTTTGTAAATTTTTTGAAATATTTTCTGGCGATAAAAGTAGCCAATTTCTCCTTTCAGCCCTCCAACTATTACTGTGCAATAAATTACATCGATCTGTTGCTCAGTTGCGACGTTGCATTGCTATTCCGTTTGTGTTCTTTTTTCATTTTCCAATAAGAATTTCCCCAAGAGAATAAGATTTTTTTTTGGGATAAAAAGTAGCCTATGTCACTTCCCGGCCCTCCAACTATATCTGTGCAAAAATTCACGTCGATCCGTTGCTCCGTTCTGACGTCGTCCCACACTAACAACTTACATTGACGCAGCATCGTACCCCAAGCGGTATTTTTACTAATTTTTTTTTCNTGACGTCGTCCCACACTAACAACTTACATTGACGCAGCATCGTACCCCAAGCGGTATTTTTACTAATTTTTTTTTCCCTGAGGGAATTAGATATGTTTTAGGATAAAAATTTGTTGTCGCTACGAAATCTTTTGTTAGATCTTTATTGACAAAAAAATGTAGAAACCAAAAAAAATTTTTTGGTAGCCACAAAACTGTTTTTTTTTTTAGTCATGCAATTATTATTTCTGTGTTTCATTGTTTTAATAAATTAGTCCAGGCGTACTTCCTTGAGCTTGATTTATCATGTCACTGGTTTCGTCTCTAATGATTATGCTGACGAAACGCCAATCCACAAACAATCCAAACTACCACATATAGATTACTCTTAATAAATCTTATGTACGTGGGCTAATCGCTAAAAAGTTTGCCCATTTTATTTCCTGAGAACGCGAGTATTACTGGTGGGCTGTCATCGGTGTGTTGTGTTTACACAGGCATCCTTCATCGTTTGTTGTGGGACGTGTGACATTCATTGCGTAGGCGCAGTGCTGTCTTAAAGACAGGCAAATCGACGAGTGCGTGCTCGGTGCTGGAGCAGTGATGTGCTGCAGACTAAACAACAGAACAATGGGTGCACGGCAAGCATGGACAATGGACGTGTATGGTCCATTCACGGGTTTCTTCCGACCTTTCTCTAGCCCTGCTGGAAGTTCTACTTCTGGGATCTCCCTCCGCTTCGTGCAAACAAAGCTTAACAGAATGTAGATAATTACACTAAACGAACAAAGCACCGCATTCGTGGGCACTCAATTTTGCACAAGAACTANTGGACAATGGACGTGTATGGTCCATTCACGGGTTTCTTCCGACCTTTCTCTAGCCCTGCTGGAAGTTCTACTTCTGGGATCTCCCTCCGCTTCGTGCAAACAAATCTTAACAGAATGTAGATAATTACACTAAACGAACAAAGCACCGCATTCGTGGGCACTCAATTTTGCACAAGAACTANCTTAACAGAATGTAGATAATTACACTAAACGAACAAAGCACCGCATTCGTGGGCACTCAATTTTGCACAAGAACTATGTCTCACTAGGCGTTTCAAACATACCTGTTTGCTCACTGTTTTTATTTATATTATTTATAAATGAAATGTTATTATTTATATATCAAATATAAATAAAATTTTAATTTAACAGACTACACTGCAGTCCTGGACAAACAGGAAGCGCCTACTTCCGTTCGCTAAGAATGGGCACGTGGAAGCCCTGGTACCGAAATCCGTCGCTGTCTAGTGGAAGTGTATGTCCACGGTGTCATGTCAGCGCTAATGGTGTGGCGATGGTGTCAGAAGTTCCGAGACTGGCGACAAGTGCGTTGGATGAGCAACCCGCCGTCGCCCAACAACAACTGCGGGAGAGAAGACCATTACCGGCCGAGTGGATTAGTTGTTTCAACGAAACAGGAATGTGACGGTGGATCACGTCACCACTGAAGTCTCTATCAGTCATCCATCAGCCCAAAAAATAATCCGTGTCATCCTGCAGTACCGTTAAGTGTCATTACGATGGGTGCCTCACCAGCTCACGCCAAACCACAAGTCTCAATGAATGGTAACAAGCCTGCAGAATTTATTGTGCTACGATACGGGGAGAAATGCGGTTTCTATTCAGAATTGTAACTGCTGATGTGAACTGGGTCCACCATTTCATCGCCGGGTCCAAGGCCGCATCCATGGCATGGAAGCATACGACATCCCCGGTCCGAAAGAAGTTCAAGACAATCCCCTCATCAAGCAATGTGCTTTTTGACTGCGATGCTGAAGGATTTCTTTCATTGAATAATTTTTTATTTGAGAGAGGAGAGCGGGCACGAGGGAGAGGATATTCTTTAATGCCGAAAGCTGCTGTGAGACGCTGACACGACTAAAAATTGTCATTCGACGGAAGAGACCTGACCTTCTGTTAGTAGTTGCCATCCTTCTGCGTGGCAGTGCGAGACACCACATAGCAGCTACAATGATCAACCATATTCTACTTCCAGTCGGGATCACCTGCACCACGCCCCTACAGGCACAACCTGGTGGCCAGCGTCTTCCGCGCCTTCCATGCGTTGAAGAAAACTCTAGGGGAGCGAAGCATCACCATCAATGGCGACGTTGAAGCAGCCGTACGGACATTCGTCTGCTCCCGGGACACGGCTATTTACTAACACGGTTTCTTCAAGTTCGTGAAGCGGTGGAACAAATGCATCAGTTTCGATGGGGCCTATGTAGAGAAATGGACGCCTAGGGGCTCTAATCTCCCCCCCCCCTCCATATCATTGTGTGCACTTTCAAGTAATTTCCCTGCAGATAGCAGACTAGGGAAACTTGTTTTACGACTAGCCCTCGTTCGTACTCCAGTTGAACTATTGTAAGTATATGCACGCATGAAAATGGTGAAGTCCCAAAAAAAATGCATACTAGATTTACGAAATCATTTTATTACAAGCGTACAAATAAATAAGTAGAGGTATCGTTTATCGACAGAAGGATCAGTAGCCATGGTGAGAGTAGTGTTGTTGGGGGTGGACGCCGTGGCCAGACTTGTGTACGACGGCGTTGAAACCGTTGTGCTTGTCCGCCGTGTAGTCGACTTTCCTCACAGAGCCATCAGGCTCCACCAGACTGTAGGAGCCCTTCACCACGTCGCCGTCCCTCGTCTCCCATTGGTTCTTCACGTCCCCTGTGTGGGCGTCGTGGANCCCTTCACCACGTCGCCGTCCCTCGTCTCCCATTGGTTCTTCACGTCCCCTGTGTGGGCGTCGTGGACGCCGTACTTGAACTCGTACTTCGGGTACGCCTGCAACGAACAGAACATGAGTCATTAATGCAATGNCGTACTTGAACTCGTACTTCGGGTACGCCTGCAACGAACAGAACATGAGTCATTAATGCAATCCGGTTAAGACGTAACGGGCTGAAGGACAGAAGAAAGGAACACTATGAGCAACAGTTCAGAAATAGTTCAAAAAGGTCCGAAAATAGTTTTTTGAAAACTGTGTTAGTTACAGATGGGCTATGCTCCGTGTAGACGTCAAAAAAAAATAATTTATTTTCTCTAAATAAATGATTGAAATTGCCAAATTTATAAGTGCTCGAATACGTGCTGTACCTCTTGGATAGTTAAAAGCGTCACAATTTCCATGGCGGCAATAGTTCTGCATATGTTTACTACGTTTATTTGATAATTACAAGCCACATAGAGTGTCCTGTTTCAGCTATTTGATTTTTAAACTACTTTCCGAAGGAAAGAAAGGCTTATCAGATCACTTTCCCGTCTCTTTTATAGTTTTCGACCACGTCGGTTGCTTACCTTCAAAAGGGCGGCCATTAAATGTTTTTGAGTGATATGTCATATGTCGGGAACTATTCAACCGTTTAAAACGAAATTTTGTATTGTGGCAGACCACTGTGAAAGCATTACATTTTGAGATGGATATTGTTGGTGCTCCACCATTTTGGAAAATAGGTAAATTTTCGTTTTTTAAATGGGCCAGACAATGATGTTCAAAAGGGCAGCTTCATAAATTATATAGGTAAGTTTGACGTATACATTTATCAATTTAACCAAATTCAACCAAAATTTGTATGTGGACAGAATACTTCAGAAAAATCGTATATAGAGCCTCTTCTACTGGCAATTTTGTACAATAGCATTAAATAAGAAAATTAATTTTTAAATGTAATTTCACATAGACCAAACAACCGATTTCCATCAAATTCTTCACACGGGTAGCGCTACGGTAGGCCATGTAATGTTACATGTTTTATGTGCCTTAGTCAATTATTTTCAAAATTTTAAGACCCTGTAAATATTTTAGTTTAATAACTCTATCAATCGGAACATTAGACAGATTATATCCGAAGTTGATGCTCCGAATGTGACCTCCGTAATGCAGTGGATTGCACGCTAGCTTATAGTACCCGTTTTTCTGTATTTCAAGTCCTGCGTAAGGCATGTGTGTTGTTGTAATTTTCTCACTACTGTTGTATGAGTTTATGGTTTCTTTTCTAAACTTATGGCTTTCAAAGAGAAGTCAAGCCCTTCCTACCAACTCAGCGTTTAAGAAATTATTTAAAAATGAATTGCACCTTTTTGAGGAAAGTAAGCTCATTAGTTATATCAGTAACCACTTGTTATTTTTCACGGGCCGTAATTCGAGAAGGAAACTTCTCCCGATATAACTTTACAGAGCGTATTTCTTCCTAACACTATGGCGATACCACGTCCAAATTTTAACTATATCGTATGTGAACATAGTAGGTTACTTAAGNTGCAATGCTGAAGGACAGAGGGAAAGGAACATTATGAGCAACAGTTCAGAAATAGTTCAGAAATGTTCGAAAATATTTTTTCGACAACTATGTTAGTTACAGGTGGGTTATGCTTCTTGCAGACGTCAAAATTACAAAAAAATATTTTCTCGAAGTAAGTTATTAAAATTCCTAATTTTAGAAGTGCTCGAATACGTGCTGTACCTCTTGGATAGTTAAAAAAAGTCACAATTTCCATGACGGCAATGGTTCTGCAAATGTTTACTACGTTTATTTGATAATTACAAGCCCTAGAGTGCCCTGTTTCAGCTATTTGGTTTTAACCTACTTTCCGAAGGAAAGAAAGGCTCATCAGATCACTTTCCTGTATGTGTGTGTATATTAATTTGTGTAAGAATGAATGCGCGTGTGTGTGTGTGTGTGTTAGTGTGTGTGTGCAATAGTGAGACCCCCTTTTTAAATTTTTGAACGCTTCAGCTGAATTTCACCAAAAACGGTAGACATATACTACTTAGTAAGGACACGTGACTTTTGTTGTTTTCGACCACGTCGGGTGATTGCTTTCAAAATGGCGGCCATTAAAAAATTTTGAGTGACATGTCATATCTCGGGAACTATTCAACAGTTTTAAACGAAACTTTGTATGGTGGCAGACCATTGTGAAAGCATTAACTTTTGAGATGGATATTGTTGGTGCTCCACCATTTTGGAAAATAAATAAATTTTCGTTTTTTTAAATGGGTTATACAATGATCTTAAAAAAGGCAGCTTCATAAATCATGTAGGTAAGTTTGATATATACATTAAACAATTTAACTAAACTCAACCAAAATTTGTATGTAGACAGTATATTTTAGAAGCGTCGTATATAGAGAATTTTCTACTGGCAATTTTGTAAGATAGCATCAAATAAGAAAATAAAGTTTTTTATGTCATATCTTAGTGACCAAACAACTGATTTCCATCAAATTCTTCACACGAGTAGCGCTATGGTAGGGCATGTAAACTTACATGTTTTATGTGCCTTAGTCACTCATTTTCAAAATAAAGACCCTGTAAATATTTTAGGTTAGCAACTCTATCATTCGAAACAGATTGATTACTTCTGAAGTTGATGCTCCGAATCTGACCTCCGTAATGCAGTGGATTGCACGCTAGCTTATAGTACGAGGTTTTCTGGATTTCAAGTCCCTGGTAAGGCATGTGTGTTTTTCTAATTTTCTCAATACTGTTGTCAAATTTTGTGGTTTCATTTTTAAACTTATTGCTTTCAAAGTGAAGTAAAGTCCTTCCTACCAACTCAGCTTTTAAGAAATTATTTAAAAATGAATTGCACCTTGTTGAGGAAAGTAAGATCATTAGTTATATCAGTAACCTCCTGTTATTTTTCACGGGCCATAACTCGAGAGAGAAACTTCTCCCGACATAACTTTATAGAGCGTATTTCTTCCTAACACTATACTATGATGATACAACCTCCAAATTTTAAATATAGCGTATGTGAACATGGTGGGTAATTAAAGAGTAAAATTTCTTATCATTGACTCAAAATTTGTACAACTCCACTCGGAATAACTTTAACTGTGTGAATAAAATTGCAATGTCAAGTTGTTAACGCTTTCTAATTAAAATATTTTCATTAACCTTTGTTGAACCAAGTAAAAAATCCAATTTTTGTAATTTTTTATCTGAGTGAAAGCAAGAGGCACTCACTGAGGGATTGATAATTGCAATTCTTAAACGAGAATGTTAAAGCAGAGATTTAAATTTCATACTTTCGTATTTTCACAGTTGGAAAAAATAAATTGAAACTGACAGAGCACTAGGATAAAAGTGTAATAAATAGATATNCTTTCGTATTTTCACAGTTGGAAAAAATAAATTGAAACTGACAGAGCACTAGGATAAAAGTGTAATAAATAGATATGTTTTCAAGATGTGCGCGAAGTAACTGCTTTGTTATTACGTATATTTTGAGATGGTGGTCCATAGTAAATATATTTAGTGCTGACGTACTTATAAAAATACTGCGGCGTGTTGCTTCATTATTAATTTCAGCAAATATCCTTTACGCCGTCTGGCTATTTGCAGATGAATGACAGTTGTTAGAACAGATTTTAGTCAGATTAGTCAGATGGTTTGGTCATGTGAGGAAATAGCTTTCGCTGCATACGAAAGTCAATTACGAAAATAAATACTCCCAGCTTTCCAAGGTATTAAAAGAACAAGTCTAGCAGACAGACTTGTACCGAGCGAAGTGTAACAGTGCGAAACCTACGGACTCACATTCGGGAGGACCTAGGTTCGTATCCCGGTCCGGTCATCGTGGTCTCGGCTTTCCATGGTTTCCCGAAAACTCTCCAGGTGAATGATGGTATGGTTTCTTACTATAGGCTAAAGCCGATTCCTTCCCCTTTCCTGATTCTCTGAGTAAATTTTTTCTGACTGTGCTCTCGGCGAGGCTTTAAGCACTGCATACCTGGTATGATCCTTGCTTTACTTGTCATCCGTGTGAACAAGGACAGAGCCTCAGATACTTACGTAGGACTCGTGATGCTCAGCTTGCAGAGGGTAGTATTCGTAGCCCGGGTAGGCCGACACTGCAGCAGCGACCACCAACGCAACTNGTGATGCTCAGCTTGCAGAGGGTAGTATTCGTAGCCCGGGTAGGCCGACACTGCAGCAGCGACCACCAACGCAACTAAGATCTGTAAAACATCCAAGTTTCTTTTGTTGCCGATGGCTACAAAATGTTGCGTCAAATGTTTTTGCACTGCCAGACAGTTCAACATTTAACTATACTATTTGTATCAAATACTTAGAAATCACTAGCGGAATGATATCGCNGCACTGCCAGACAGTTCAACATTTAACTATACTATTTGTATCAAATACTTAGAAATCACTAGCGGAATGATATCGCATAACATTGTGCGTATTTAAGACGTTATCAAAGTAGTTATTAATGAACAAAAATTGACAACGAAATTGTTCTTTTGCATGTCTACTTCGGTAGAAACATTTATCTCGCATTAATAAAGAGTGAAATATATCTTCACAATTTTCTACAAAAACAATTCGTGGAACAAGAATAAGCCACAGAAAAATAAATAACAGTGGCATTAATTTATTACCGAGAGAAAATCAGGCCACATTTCATTTAATTGAAAAAGAGCAAATAGAAAGCATTTACTTCAAATTAGAGCTGCCGTCAATTTTAAATGCAATAGTAGATTATATTGGTTTCAAAATTTAAATTTAAAAAAATACTTTGTTAAATCTGGAAACAAGATTTCAATTTTCTAAATCTGTATATAGCTGATCAAATACAGTCTCAGCTTTAACGCCTTAATTGTGTGTACGTAGATATGTATAAGTGGCTTCCTGTTTTGATCGGCTGTTACATTTAACAAAATGGATTCCCTCGGCTGTGTCACTCACTGAAAACATCACAAGAATATTTCCCCCCCTTCTCTAATTATCTAGAACTGCCACAAACATATTTTTTAATTAACTTAATTCACAAAAATGGGCAGTAAGTTTTGAAATAAGAAATCATTCATTTGTGCTTCATACCTGGAGCGAAATCATTGTCAGGCCTTGAGTTGATGCAGACACGAACTGCTGAGAAGTCCAAAGTGTTGTGTGCCTCTGATCTGTCTTACCCAGGTATTTTATACTACCCGAGTGTCGGCAACATTGCACGATGGCTACGTAACTTTGCCGGTAACGAGATAGTTTTCACGGCCGGATTGCCGGCGGAGATTTTTTTTCCCTCTCGCGCTCACGAAATAAAAGAAAACGACGGAGCAATAGGCTATCTCGCGCCAACACATTCCTGGTTCTTTGTCCGCGTTACTTGTAGCGTGCAGGAATTCCCCGTATTATTTAATACAGCAGTCGCTGGACACCGTGCGCTATCGTAACTCCAGGCTGCAGAGGTGTTCCCCACATCCGGACACGCGTTTCCTTGCTTGCGATCTTCTCTAGCGTTGCTGCGTTTCGCTCGCTGTTAGAGAAATCATTACATAATTCGTTTATATGGGTAAATATGGATTATAAAAAGTAAACAANGCGTTTCGCTCGCTGTTAGAGAAATCATTACATAATTCGTTTATATGGGTAAATATGGATTATAAAAAGTAAACATTTCTTTGTTGGCTATGAATGAGCGGATATAGCCCATTCTCGGTTATTTCCAACTTTTCTGAAGCCCTGATAAAGTTCTACTTCCAGAACATTTCCTCGCCTCGTGCCAACCAATCTTAACCGAGTCTAGAAAATTACACCAGGGGACAACGCACCGCATTCGTGCGCACTTACTTGAATAATATTTTGCATGAGAACTATTTCTTACTGGGCATTGCCAACACACATATTCTCTCCCCGTTTTTGTTCAAATAAATTTTAAATTAAATATTGTAATGTATAGATGCAATGAAAGTAGAAACTAAATTTAACCTAAAATGAGGTATTTTTATGTTAACAGAAGTATAAAACGCTTGAGACACATGGCATATTTAGGGAATAACCAAATACATCACACATGGGGTAATTTTTCAAAGGTTCTATTCAAAAAGTATGAAGAAACCGCGAATAGAGTATAGGAATTTTACGGTTACTGAAACACTTTTCAAAGATTTGCTTAAAATACAGTTTTCTCCTTATTTTGTATTCTTCCGCTTTATATACAATTTGCATTGCCAAGGGCCTAATGACTTTATTCGCGCGTCATTCAAATGTGAAATTGTTGGGAATATGCATGTGTAGCTGATATCCTATTTCCTACTCTAATGCGTATAGTACAGAAAAATAAGAACTTGATTTGCCACATATTTACGTATAACACGCGAAATACAACGTTAATATTTGGAACTCAATTTCTTAATTCGCTATGGGCACAGCTCCAATATGAGAAGTGGTAAATTTTGAAGACATGCATTAATGTACAAGTTGTTTCCGGTTAATTGATCACTTTTGGAAGACGTACTTAAGAATTCATTTTCTCCTCATTTTGTGGAGAATATTACTCACATACCCATGGCCCCAATTCATTCAAGTGAAAGTTCTACAATTGTTGGGAACTTAAATGTGGTACCAATATCCCATTTCTTACTCTAATGCGTATAGCGCAGAAAAACACCTTGTTTTTGCCATAAATTTTAACATTCCGCTAGCACTACGACGTCCATACTTGGAACTATTTTTCTTTATTCTCTGCCAACTAAACAGAAAGACTGCATGTCAATGTGTGCGGTTGNCTAAATTTAACCTAAAATGAGGTATTTTTATGTTAACAGAAGTATAAAACGCTTGAGACACATGGCATATTTAGGAAATAACCAAATACATCACACATGGGGTAATTTTTCAAAGGTTCTATTCAAAAAGTATGAAGAAACCGCGAATAAAGTATAGGAATTTTACGGTTACTGAAACACTTTTCAAAGATTTGCTTAAAATACAGTTTTCTCCTTATTTTGTATTCTTCCGCTTTATATACAATTTGCATTGCCAAGGGCCTAATGACTTTATTCGCGCGTCATTCAAATGTGAAATTGTTGGGAATATGCATGTGTAGCTGATATCCTATTTCCTACTCTAATGCGTATAGTACAGAAAAATAAGAACTTGATTTGCCACATATTTACGTATAACACGCGAAATACAACGTTAATATTTGGAACTCAATTTCTTAATTCGCTATGGGCACAGCTCCAATATGAGAAGTGGTAAATTTTGAAGACATGCATTAATGTACAAGTTGTTTCCGGTTAATTGATCACTTTTGGAAGACGTACTTAAGAATTCATTTTCTCCTCATTTTGTGTTCTTTCGCCGCATGTTACTCACATACCCATGGCCCCAATTCATTCAAGTGAAAGTTCTACAATTTTTGGGAACTTAAATGTGGTACCAATATCCCATTTCTTACTCTAATGCGTATAGCGCAGAAAATCACCTTGTTTTTGCCATAAATTTTAACATTCCGCTAGCACTACAACGTCCATACTTGGAACTATTTTTCTTTATTCTCTGCCAACTAAACAGAAAGACTGCATGTCAATGTGTGCGGTTGCATCTGTGCCACTAACTGGCGGTAATATTTTTTCAAATAATTATTTCAAAAGTGCTCACTTTACTATTAATAGCCTATACATACCTTGGAAAACGCTAATGCAAAGATTTCTCAGTCATTGAAAACAAACGCTATAAGGTTAATGTTAAATTTTTTCGCTACTTACTGGGATCTTGCAAGAACAATTCACCATAATAGCAATACTAAATTTAATTAAAAAATGAATTTGTGTAGTTACTCAAATGTTCACATTTAAGTAAATACCATTGTGGATATGCAAGGTCATTTTATTGTGATGCGATNAATTTTGTGTAGTTACTCAAATGTTCACATTTAAGTAAATACCATTGTGGATATGCAAGGTCATTTTATTGTGATGCGATTGACTGAACACTAAATATAGGCTAGTGAAAGCAAGCTAATAATGAACACTGTGCAATACTGCAAGTTCCTCGGATGTAGTGAGAACTAATGTAACGGTAACAAGTGGAAATACAAATATTGCATAGTGGATGGCGGTTTCTTTGACGTGGGCGGGCCCATTCTCTGATTGACTGCACGAGGCTCTGGAAACGGGCCTTGTGTCTGATTGGCTACTGCGTTGGCTGGACTACCGGCTGGCGTGTGGTTTACCAGGCGCTTATTGGAGAAAACGGCGCTGCAGGATTTTTCTGACCAGCGACGCCATTTTGTTGGAGTGTGCGGTTGATGTCCGCTGTTTCACCTCTGTATTCTTAATAAGGGACATCCTTTATCGGTCATCGTTTCCATGTTGTGTACAGTTTGTATCATAAACCGACTTCCTGTGCAGATTCTCCTTAGGATTCGATAATGTGATTGAAAGGAATAAAGAGTTATCCTTACAAACAACATATTTATTATTACGAAACCGGTAAAAAAAAACTTCTGGGTCATCGCATTGTTCATATAAACCCCATTTCTTTGATCCTCTGTAATTTACTAAAAACCTTGTTAACACAAGGACCGATTAAAACCAAACATTTTCCTACCGATTTTATAATTCAGAAGTAGTCCTGCGAAATGCCATTTTCTTGTATTTACAACTCTGTTCGTGCGTTAGATTTTAGGAGATTGTTTATGAAAGAATGGCTTCAATGGCGAAGAGTCGACTTTTGTAGCGAGTTGGTACCCGTGCCTGGCTACCGTATCGCAAATTTTGGGTTAGAATCCCGGGCAGGACATGGGTATACATTTTTTTCGTCTGAGTAGTTCTGAATTAGTTACCTAATCTGAAAAAGTGACACATATATACGGTAAGTTTAAACCCCTCAAACAAAATGTCAATAAAATTTCTTTAAAAATAAAATATTTAGGCAGGTAAGCTAGTAACTTTACCAAAATTCTGTTTCAAAAAAATAAAGGCTCGTCTTAATGAGCTCGTTAAGACGAGCTCATTAAGACTAGCTCGTTAAGCTCGTTAAGGTGACATGCAAAAAACAAAAAAAATGCATGAAGGAACAACGACAAAAACAGGAAACTTAAGTTAAAATTAGAGACACATCTTTCGTGATTCCGATACGTGTCACGTTTAGCAATTCCCTGAAACCCACTGAAGCATCGTACGAGACCTAGCTATGAGAATTATTTACCAATTTAATTCGGATTTTTGTGTCACCAACGATCATAATGGGTTTGAGAAACTCCCCGCCTGCTGAATTTACTTTCATTTACGAAGTACCGTTCAATTCCTGGCGCGGAAATGGTAGTAAGTGGAATGGCCTTGTTACTGGCGGAGAAAATGTGTTGGTTCCGAAGAAACGCGACTCGGACCGATATAGCACACATACCCCATCCTAGATGAGTGACGATCCCAGTAACATACTCGTAAGCCAATAAGCTACTCTCCATGACACCTTTATAAACCATTACGTACAGTATGTGTAACTTCTCCGCCTTTCTTAATGGCAGAGCAAGGTTGATTTGTGTGAAGGGACTACGCTTTTAAAGGACCTATTCCCCATGTAAGTAGTTCGGCCAGATTTACACCATTCCTTCACTCTAAAAAATTGTTCGTAAATATACCACACCAGAGTACACGTATAGTGAGAAAGAGCGGGTGGTGAACTCCCCCCCCCCCCCNCCTACATTTGCCTAGGAAACAGTAAAATTCATAGGGAAGTTACCAGCTATGTATTGAAGCGGTGCTAAACATTCCTTTATTTGCAGCCTGGTATACGGTAAGATTTCCATTCAATGTATATGTTAAAAACTTCCGTTAGAGTTTAGGAAGTTTACTATGGAAATGTTTACAGTGTAACGTCATAGTTAGCTGTGGAAAACCCTTGTCTTTTTCCCGATGGACGTGACCGGGCTGTCCGGTCTTGCAACTATACCCCGCACGCGTCCCTGGATATTACAGAGGCCGTGTTGACTGACTGCTCGGTATGGGAATAACCGCATAATAAGCATGGAAATAGCTTCCCGCACGGTGTAGTTGGTCCGGTGGACGTATATTGTTAGTTTTTCTTTAGACATATTGAGTGGGTGTGGGGGCCACATACGGTGTCATTGTTTGCTGCTGTGCTTGCGCATTGAACATGCCAGACAACTTATGTTTTTTATTGAGGGCGAAGCCTTTCCTCTGCAACCATATTTCCTGAAACCTTACGATCGGAATGACCAACTGTGTGTCGAAGAATTAGTGTTTAATTACAGACTTTCAAGGACGCCAACGCATTGTATAAAATGCCTTTAGAGTTTTGGCAAGTCGATTTCGTGTATTTTGAAAACCAAATAGCAATGGCTCCAGTAAAAGTTGACAAAATGACCCTAGCTGCATGCGCCCTTCACAGTTGGCTTAAAATGAAAACACAAACTTACTATTTACTCCATGGCTCAGTTGAGAGTTTAGGACTTTGAGATGGGAACGATAATTCCTGAAAGTTGGCGGTAAATACAGTAGTTAGTGCTGAAATGACTTAATGACTGCTATCTAACGAAAACAACCGGGACCTAATATTTAACGTGCCCTCCGAGGCCTGGAAGAGCTCAGATGTTATGCCACTAAACGGTCACCCATCCAAATGTGTGCCGCTGGGAACGTTGCTTATGAGTAGCGAGTTTGGAGAAATTCAGTTCCCACGTTTAAATGTTTTTAGTGGAAGGGTCAAGGGAGAACACACAGACACGCCAGAAAGAACATACACCCATACATACAGTGCTGGCTCGGCACTGCTAGTCATACAAAGACTGGGAACTATACGCAATGCAAGATGCGGCTAGAAGTAATGCCTATGTCCCTTATTTAACAGGTGAAGGATCTGCCCCTTCGCAAGGGGCCGCGGGGGTGTAGTGGTCAGACCACTCGCCTCCCAACTAGACGAACCGACTTCGATTCCCGGCGGGGTCGCTCCCGGATTTTCGCAATTGGGAATCGTACCAGACGATACGAGTGTTCTCTGGGATCTTCCGTTTCCCTCACCCTTTCATTCCGGCGCCGCTCCATATTCATCTCGCCTCACCCGATGTTAAGAGCCACCCAAATATCTCCACTTGCGCCTTCGCAACTACAGATGATTCACAGCATAATTCCTAACCAGTTACTCATTGCTAATTTTGAAATGACATCACTTCAGTATAAATATTACGAGATAAATTGAATTATTTATTTTAATTAATTTCCCTTCCATTTTATAAAACAGACACTTAAAATATAGTTATACATTAACAGTACTAATTCAATTATTAATGTATGCGAAATAAATATTTTCTACTACATTTACTAAATCTACCTGCTGTTTTCTTCTTGTGTATGTACTTAGTAACAAATTAGTAATAATGTGCCACATGTTTACTGGATTTATCCCACACATTCGCCCGCACAGAATATTTTTGTCAGATACATTCAAAGTAAAATAAATTTCTAAGTTTTTGATCAGTACAAATTTGTACCTGTACCTATTTGAATTCTGTGTGTGCTAGATTGAAATTCTTTATTTTTTCTGTAGCTACATCCACTCAATTTTTCACTGAAATTTTATGTCCATCGTACATTAATTAAACAATACCTCTCACTCTGAAACTGAGGGCGGTTACATACAAAAAAGTTTTAAACAAAGAATGTGATGTACAGACAATAAAACATTATGAGGTTATTCAGTAAAGATATCCGCATTAAAATTAATCTAGGATATAAAACGTTTCTACGAAAAGTCTGCAACATGAACGATGTTATCATGACTGCAGACTGTAATATCATGTTTGTTAATATTAGTTTCAGAAATAATTTAAGTAAATAAAAAATATTTATATTTCTACCCACCAAATTGGAGGCTGTAGAACGTTGCCTTATAACTTTGGGTAAAAACCTATCCACCTCACAAAACCATATCAGTGTGGGTTCCTAGATGTTGTCCAGTGCAAAGTCCGTCTTCATTTAAGATTTTGCCACAATAATTTGAATAGTAAAATCTAAAAGTATCTTTTTATTAAAAACATATCCGTATTTGTGAAAAAAATAGTCCTTTTTGGTAATTTTTTGTGAAAATAGACTTAAACGATAACGCGTGCCAGTTAATTCGTACACCCTGTAAAGTTGTAGAGTTTTACGGAATGTCTAATTACCGAGTGTCGAGTTTCCGAGGTTATACACTACTTAGTTCCTCTAAAAATCGCGGGGCCGCGAAGGCGGACCGGGCTCAATTTCCCGTCGAGTCACTCCCGGATTTTCACAAGAGGGAGTCGTACCGGACGATGCCACTGATCGGCGGGTTTCCTCGGGGATTACCCTTTCCCGCGCCCTTCCATTCCGGCACTGCTCTGTTCTCAACTCGCTTCGCCCTCCTCGGCTCTCGCGACATCGACGTCAAGAGCCGGCCAGACCTCTTCACTCTCTCAAACACTAGTGCTCTGCTTTGGTTTAATACTACTGAGTTCGCTACTTCCACCCCTACAGTACATGCATCGGAACCATGTTGGGCTGCTGATGAAGGTATGAGTGAAGGAGACTACCTGCGAGCACTGCCATTACACGTCGCGCAAGTCCAGGCATTGTGTTCCTATACGGAACGTTCGACGGGACTCTCTAGTAAAATATTGCCGTTGAAATCAGTGGTTGCGCGTATTCGCACATCCAGGAAATGTAGAAATAATCATCTACATCCATCACATTTACTTTTTATCCAACAATATATATTCCCACAAAACCGAAATAGCAAAAATGGTTTTTAAAAAACAAAGATGCATTTTTAAAGCTTTCCTGCGCAGGAAACTGCGCTAGGAAAGAAGAAAAGTACTAAGTGGTATCTGCAGATTAATCCACTGGTTTACTTAGTGTGTAATAATATAATACCGTTACATATTTAATCTGCGAGAAATTCAGTTTGCCGGAAATGCATATTACAGTCTTAGAGGCGCCCGTGACCTTCAGGCGTTCAAAGTGTTTACTATGGATTCCCTTTAAGCAAGGAATTACAGTCTGCGGCGATAAGATGAAGCCATGTTGTTAGCGACGTTGTACAGTCTTTCGAGTCCAGAGATCGTGAGACATATGTAGCTGAAAGAAACTTGTGCCAAAATTCCTTAGATTCTCATGCCTGCATTCGTGAACAGCTGGGCTTGAGAGCCTCTTTAATTATTGAATTGATAGGTAATGAGAAAGGTGTCTCTCCTGCCACTTTGCAACAATTGGATCCAATACATGACTTTCAGATCGCCAGTTGAAAAAAGGAAGGTCAAAGAAAGGCCAAAGAAAGGGAACCTAGAATTGGAGTAGAGTATATACACTGGAGAGCCAAAAAAACTGGTATGGGCGTGCGTAAGCAAATAACAGAGGTATGGAACCAATCAGAGTAACGCGATGCGGTCGGCAGCGCCTATATAAGACAACAAGAGTCTGGTAAAGTTGCTAGATCGGTTACTGCTGCTACAATGGCAGGTTTTCAAGATTTAAGTGACAATGAACGTGGTGTTATAGTCGGCGCACGAGAGATGTGACACAGCATCCCCGAGGTATCGATACAATTTGAATTTCGCGTACGACCATTTCACGAGTGTACCGTAAATATCGGGAATCCGGTAAAACATAAAATCTTCGACATCGCTGCGGCCGGAAAAAGATCGTGAACGAACGGGACAAACGACAACTTACGAGAATCATTAAACGTGACAGACCTGCAACCCTTTCTCAAATTGGTGCAGATTTAAATGCTGGGGCATCAATAAGTGCCAGCGTGCAAACTATTCAACGGACCAACATTGATATGGGTTTTCGGAGCCAAAGGCCCACTCGTGTACCGTTGTTGACTGCACGACGCAAAGCTTTACGCCTCGCCTGGGCCCGCCAACACCGCCATTGGACTGTTGATGACTGGAAACACGTTGCCTGGTCTGACGAGTCTCGTTTCCAATTGTATCGGTAGGATGGACGTGTACGGGTATGGAGACATCCTCATGAATCCATGGACCCTACATGTCAACAGGGGACTGTTCAAGCTAGTGGTGGCTCTGTCATGGCACGGGGCGTGTGCAGTTGGCATGAAATGGAACCCCTGATACGTCTAGATACGACTCTGACAGGTAACATATACGTAAGCATCCTGTCCGATCACCTACACCCATTCATGTCCANGCGTGTGCAGTTGGCATGAAATGGAACCCCTGATACGTCTAGATACGACTCTGACAGGTAACATATACGTAAGCATCCTGTCCGATCACCTACACCCATTCATGTCCATTGTGCATTACGACGAACGTGGACAATTCCAGCAGGACAATGCGACACTCCACACGTCGAGAGTTGCTACCGAGTGGCTCCAGGAACACTCTTCTTACTTTAGACAATTCCATTGGCCACCTAAATCACCAGACATGAACATTATTGAACATATGTGGGATGTGTTGCAACGTGCTATTCAGAAGAGATCTCCACCGCCTCGCGCTTCTATGGATTTGTGGACTGCCCTNTGTGGGATGTGTTGCAACGTGCTATTCAGAAGAGATCTCCACCGCCTCGCGCTTCTATGGATTTGTGGACTGCCCTGTAGGATTCATGGTGTGAATTGCCTCCAGCATACCTTCAGACATTAGTCGAGTCCATGCCACGTCGTCTTGCGGCACTTCTGCGTGCTCGCGGGAGCCTTACACGATATTAGGCAGGTGTGCCAGTTTTTTTCACTCTTCAGTGTATATAAACGATGTCAGAGAAACGAAGTCAGTCTGGACTGATTGTTGCAAATAATGAATTTGTAAATTATGTTTGTTGCTGCAAATGCTCAGAAAACGTTTCTGTGAAAGAAAGGGAAATTGAATACCGAAACATCTGACACAGTAATCGTATGTTGCGAAATGACTTATCGTGCGAAAAACATTTCTGTACACAATTTTCAGCGCAAAAGAAATATAAATTAAACGAAACGAATGGAACCAAAATGTATGCCCTGGCAGGAGTGCGAGTGTGTAAAACTCTTTCCCCACAAACTCTGACTGTTTGCAGCTTCCGAGTAAATGAATACATATGCAATCAAATTAAGACCAATTAAGGACAACAGAGATAAATGCGGAGGATTAAATAAAATCAGCAGATAACGCACATAATGAAGTTCCTTAAATACACGTGATTGAATTTTGTATTAATGACAATACACTAGATTTTATGTTTAAGAAGTAAAAAGAAAAAGTTCATGAAAGATTTTGTTTCCATTCTATAAAAAATGTGTTATGCAATATCCAGTCTCTGAAGGAAAGCGCTAAAAAAAGGGTAGTTGTAATTTAAATTGTAATTTACACGACAGTTTGTGTGCACAAAAACTGAATAAAGAAGAAACTGGGTTACAAGAAACTGCAGGCCAACCTACTAAGCATCTCAGAGAGTCTAGCAGCGCACAAAATCTTACGAAAGATCTACAATTAGGAAGACAGGGCTGCGAAATACTTGGTACACAGAAACTGAGTAATCTTGTCGGTGGCGAATGGGAGAGGAGGCCCTTTCTTACCACATGAGTGTGACGCTTCAGCAACCACGCTCACACGAACTCACAAACAGGGGTCGCGGTAGTTAGTGTAACGGCTAGCGGTATCATGTCTTACAAATACGTGAACAAGTAAATAATTAAGTTCTGCATNGAAACTGAGTAATCTTGTCGGTGGCGAATGAGAGAGGAGGCCCTTTCTTACCACATGAGTGTGACGCTTCAGCAACCACGCTCACACGAACTCACAAACAGGGGTCGCGGTAGTGTAACGGCTAGCGGTATCATGTCTTACAAATACGTGAACAAGTAAATAATTAAGTTCTGCATTTGGCCCAGTTTTATAACGTTACAACACCGTGCGAAGCAATGTGTGGAAAATGCATTTGGAGTACTTGCGGCACGTTTTCGTATTTTTCATACGACGATTAACTTGGCGCCATAAAACCTTGACGACATTGTGATGGCCTGTATCGTGCTACACAGTTTACTACACCAAGGTCGATGCTGAACAGGGGAATACTGGAGGAAGCACGTGTTGAGGAAGGAGGCTGGAGACAAGAGTAACCTCAAGGACGTTTTGTTATGCTTCGTAATGTGCGTCAGGTAAAGCTCACAACGCCACCGTACTCATGGCCAGAGGTGCTCGTGTGTGCGTGTGCATATGAGATTTGCTATATCTTTAGAAAAATCCAGATGATGAAAACCTTCCATTCCCCTCGTAATTTTTTTAGTTGACGAAACACACACGTTCTACAGTGTAAAAAATATATTGATATTCGTGATTAAAAGTTTCTATGGAAATAAGTATGTTTTTATGCTATGTGTAAAAAAATCATTATTATGTACAAATAAAAGTCGATGTGTTTAATCATCTCATAATTTTTTGTTTACCAATCTTTTGTATTTTGTTCAGTAAATATGTCCATCATGAAAAATATTTTCTCTCCCGTGTTTTGTAAATATTATATATATATATCTATTTATATATTGCTAATATATTTTTCCGTTTGATGTTTAAATACGATGTATTTATATTTTGAATTAAATTTCCTTAAAAGTTTTTTTTTTTTGAAGTATGGTGTAAAATAAATAATTTTGTTGCAAGTATTTGTGTAATATTTTCATTCGTATTTAAATCATTTTAAAATTACGTGAGTATTTAGATTGCTGCTACATGCAAACGATACAGAGGAGAGAGAGAGAGGGAGAGAGAGAAAGAGCGAAATAGAGATACAGGCAGAGGCTGGCGGCGTTCTTGTGCGACGTGTCTGAATGAAGGCCGTCACGCGATCACATCTCCTCCGTCAGCATACTCCCCATATTCGTTAGACTACCTCTTAATGCGCACAAAGGACTGACTAGGGAAGGTGTAAATATCTTGATGCTCTATAGGTATTCGAACGTCCCTTCCGAGAGCGAAAGACCCAACAATATAAGGTTCGTAGCAGTGCATTTCGATTTTATCAAATTTATCGTCAAATTCTAGGCGTTCATCAACATAGAGGATTTCGTCCACCATGGCGATTTACTTTTAAACCGAGGACGTGGAGAAACTCTGCGTTTTTAGGTGTTAGCGCAACGAGTCCTCGTGGCTTAGTGATCACGGATTCGATGAACAGCACGCATTTATACATTTTTGTTTTCCCAGCGAAATTTAGTTCCATCGTTTCAGGTGCAGGCGCAAAGTGATTTCTTCGTTTCGGAAATTTATCAGTTGGTCGTTTTGGTCCACGATCGAAACGGCTACTTCGTGGATGCTATTTACGACGATCGGAACGTAAATGAGTGTTTTTGGACATTATACGATTTTATATCCAGGACCCGCGGTGGGGGTGAACTCGTAAATAGTGCTGCTCGGTTTCCCATTCACGTAACTGAAACTTGCCAAATTACAGTTTATTCATATGGTGTTAACCGGAAATATGTTGACCGCACTGTACGATACGTGTTTTTTTCTTGCTTTGTACACGCTGGCTACAAACCCCAGCATGGGCCCAATCGTGTCCTGTTCCGTGAAATCTACATCTGCGGGGCAAAACCTTTCGGCCTTCAGGATGTTCGGATTCCCGTGCAGTTCGATTGCAATGTCGTGCGGCAGCGATTTCTTTATGAAGTACTAGCTTACCCGGCCACGCGTTGATGTGGCATAAAATATTTTGGTTCTATTCGTTTCTGTGAAATTAATTGAAAGACGTATATATAAGTATATGTATATATGTAAAAAAACATTGAGAACAACAAACTGAATTGTTCAAACAGACAGCTGTCAACAAAGGCGCTTCCTGGCGCGAAAGCATGGTAAAAATGAGCTTTTTGCAGATGTAAGTACCTTTTCAGGTAATACAGATAAAAAATAAAGGTGTACAAACACTCGTGGGAACGAAAGGAAGGTTTATAAAAAAACAGAATGAAAATTGGTTGATTTTTTCGGGAGTTATACGCGTCCGAACAAACGGACACAATAT
>NQII01003534.1:158495-168772 GCA_002778355.1 Clitarchus hookeri
TTTACCATGGCGATAACTTCCAATTTTCTCTTATAGTGGTGGGTTTACTCTGCCTGTTTTCGATCGTTCGAAGCCGCTTCACGGCGCTTACAATATACGTGACTGCCCCGGCGATACCGGCCAGAGCACTGACTGCAGGCACCAGTGAGGACAGGAACCCTCCTACCTTGTCCTTCCCTTTCCTCTTGGTCCTTCGAGGGCACTGCGATTGCCTTGTGCTTGCACATAGATCCATGCCTAGTTTAACCTTGGCTTTCATGATGTTGGGTACGCCCCAGGCGGCTACTTTTTCTCCGATCCCAACGACTGTCGATTTTCTTATTTCGTCGGCCTTCTGTGCAAGTATCTTGTCTGCCTGGTGCCTAGCTTGCAGATCCTTGTTCTGGGAATAGGCGGTGTCGTGCTGCTTGCACGCTTCGTCCAGGGCGTTTATGCTTGTCTAGTTGTGTGACAGCCTTTCAGTTGGCCTTGTTCCCGGCCCGCAGAACCCGTATCCTCGAATGTAGAGTTCGGACGGCAGATTATTGATGACTGAATCGACAGTCCCATGGCCGGATTTCACCGTATTTATCTTACGGCGCATTGAATTAAACTGAGCGAGAAAACTATAAAGACTCTTCTTTTATACAGTTTTTTTAAGATATAATGGGGTTAATCGAGCAGGATATTAGCCCCCCCGTGTGTATCACCGGGTAAAATGCCGAAACCGAGCACGAATCCCTCCATGGTGCCCTGTTGCCTAATAGCGTGCGAGGCCTGATTTGTGGGCCGTCCGGGTGTGGGAAAACACACGTCCTACTCAGTCAGCTGGAAGAACCGAACGGCCTTCGGTTCGAGAACGTGTACGTTTATTCAAAATCGCTCGTGTAACCAAAATACCAGCGATTGGCACGAATACTGCAGGCCGTGGATGGCGTGGGTTATTTCCCCTGCAGCGAAAACGAGAAGGTGGTGCCTCCGAACGAAGCTCTTCAAAAATTGATATTTGTCTTCGATGACATTGCCTGCGAAAATCCAATTTTTATTCAAGAATACTTTAGCATGGGACGGCATACGAAAGTGGACTGCGTGCACCTCAGTCAAACTTATGCCCACGAACCCAAATAAACTGCTTCCTGACAGTGTGAATTTCCTCGTTTTGTTCCGTATGGACGACACTAATTTACACCATGTTTACGACTATCACGTAAATACACGCACGACATTTGCAGAATTAAAATATATGTGTTATTTGTGTTGGAAAGACAACTTCGGTATATTGGTAATAGCAAACGACTGCTCACTACATAAAGGCAGCTAATGGCGTGGGTTCTATCAGTTTATCTTACAAACTCAACCATGAGTCATAGAAACATTTCCAAATTTGGTCGCATAGATTGGCACGATGATCTTGAACGTGGGCAAAATCGCTTCACCACTGCACGCAAAGAAGACTAGTCCTTTATCGGTCTAAAATTGAAAACTGTGAAAAATTAAGTGGTTGAAGATTTGGTGGCGATCGATAAACGCATAGCGACCGTGGAGGCGCGGATAATCAACCTCGTCAATGTATCGAACTCGCAGATACGAGAGGAATGGAAGGACCTACAAAATGTATTAATGTCCAAACTGGCTGCGAAAACTGATGTTGCGAGGCGTAGCAAGAAGATATTGGATACGTGTGTCGGACAGCTCGAAAATATCGAAAAAGCAATTTCACAAAATCGCGAATAATTTCCTACAAAAAGGCGAGGTCGATATATATATATATACATGTACAAAACGCCTTTTACACTCACTGAACGATGGATAACTGAACCAAATTTCTGAGCTATCTTCAGCGAGCGATAGAGGTGGTACGGACCAAATACTTACTCCCGAAAAATAACAGAATAGCCGTCGATAATCGAAGGGAGGAAGGAGGCTCTCAAACCTACTATTCGCTGGCTAGAATAAATTATTAAAAAAAACGAGTGACGGGGACGATGCCCGTGTTAAAATAAAACGTGAAATCAAGGTGGAAGAACCAACTACGACGCGTAAACGAAAAAGAAGCCCAGAATTGCACGAATCGACTAATACAATTTGCACCTGATCGATTTTCTGCGTGCGCGAGAACGGAAACGAACACGAGAGCACGGGCCCGATGTGGGCACTCTTCTCTCTCATTACGTCACTTCCTACTCTGGCCGTACTACCGACAAGTGGTACTGCAGATCGGCAAGTGCAACGTGAAAACCAAGCAGGAGTTGAGCTAACTTTTGTTTCGTTGGCGCCCTGGGCACTACACCGAATCGGATTTGCGCAAGTACCGCCTTTTGTTAAAGCGAAGTTGCGCAAATTACGCCGATAATATACATGCATCAGATCGATTTAAAGACACGGCGCACGAAAAATTCCCCATTACAGCAGGACTGTTTCCTTGGGTACGTGAAATTGGTGGTTAGGGTTTGACTCAGAAATAGGAGAGCTGAGAAAAAATCGACTATCAGTATTGGGATTATCCGAATTATTTAGTATATAGTCTGAGACTTCTGATTTCTTCGCGGGCAGCAGGAAACCGCTCGCACACGAACTAAATAATTTCCATAATCGAAGAACTCGCGGAGGCGGGCTACATTTCGAAATGAGCAAGTATGCAGTTGCTGACGAGCTGCACAAATACGCTAGGATAAATTAACCACGCAGAAAATACGTCAATGAAAGGGCTGTACGATACTTTCCAATCAGACCTGATCAAAATGCAAAGTTTTGCTCGTGTGAATAAAGGTCACCACTACATTTTCTCCATAATCGATACTTTTTTTTCAAAGTATGCCTGTGCCAGGCCGCTTTAGTCGAAGAATGTGCGCGATGTCACGAAAGCCGTGGATGATGTGTTGCGCGAAGGACGCATACTGAAAAATCTCCACACCGATGATGGTAAAGAATATTTTAATGCAACTTTTCGTGCACTGATGAAAAAGTATGGCATAAATCATTATTCTACATACTCTGAGCTCACGACCAGCATCGTAGAGCGTTTATACAGGACGCTCAAATCTAAACAGTGGAGACATTTCACGGTGAACGGAAACTACAAGTGGTTGGATTTACTCCCAAACCTCGTTCGCGAGTACAATTCTACCGTTCATTCTACAAATCGCAAGAAGCCCGAAGACGTGAGAAATGACTCCCTGGTTCGGACCGTGTATGATATTCCGAAGAGGAGGGACCCATGCAAGCTTAAAGCCAAGATAGGTGACTTGTTGCGGATTTAAAAAAAAACCCAGAGGTTTCCACAAATGCGTCCATCAGAACTGGTCTACAGAGTTGTACGAGGTGGTGCGTATACGACACGCGTACCCACGCATGTATTAACTCGAGTACCTACACGGTGAACCCATCATTAGCGGATTTTACACCTAGGAGATCTGGCCTACGCAGTTTCCAGACGTGTATTTGGTGGATAATGTGCTGAAACGATGAAATGGTCGCGTGTACGTGCGGTTCCTGGGACACTCCAAACGTGATGACTCCTGGATCACAGAGAAAGACATTTTGCCATAAAAACCCTGCTAAAAGTTTTATTAAATTAAGCATATAATTTTTAATATAATAAATCTCCAAATGTAAGCTGAGAAGCTTGTTATTTCATTTCTATCCCTGTTGTCCCCCCAAACGCCTGTAGGCTGTTATGTATGCACTAATGGGTGCGAGATTAATTCTCTAAATTTTTCAAGTTGGAGTAAAACTATGAAGTGTTTCATACATATATATTCTTAACTTGGTGTATACATAATTCTTTTGGGAGGGAGGGGAGTACTAACGAGAACATTTAATTTTTTTTTACTGTTGGTTGTTTTTTAATTGATGTGATCGACATAATAAATATTTATTCTATATATGTTTCACATGCGAAATATTCCAAGCCTTTTTAACTAACGTGAAGTTGATTATGAATGGACGGTGCAGAGACTTCTATACATCCTATTTTACTTGTGCGCTGGCTTTAATTTTGTTTTAAAGGTGTTTGGAATGTATGTGACGAGTGTTTTATTTTTTAAGGAATTTTTTTGTCTTTTTTTACGAGTCAGTATGGTATGGGTATAGTTTTTTTCATCAGTATGTGCTGTTTTTCCCCATCAGTATGTTAGGTTTGTTTTTCATCAATCAGTATGTTATGTCTGTTTTTCATAAATCAATATGGTAACGTGTATATATTTTTTTCATCAGTAGGGTAACGTGCATATTTTTCTCAAGTGTCGAACCTGGACCCTCCTGTCAGTGTGCCCTTGTGTGTATTCTCGACTGGGCTAAAGACGAACGTATGTTTCTTTTTTTTGTCGGTGTATTCAAGTTTGTACAATAAAATAAATAAGCATTCGCAATGGTAAATGGGTAAATGAATAAGCAATCGATCTCTTTTGGAATAATAAATTTAACGTAGCTGGCGTGAAGCCACCGCTGTAGGCGAGCTGCTCGCCTCCTTTCCCAGGCTCCAGGTGGCCCGCACGCGCCCGCTACGTGTTCAGCAGGAAGAGCAAAGTACATCATATATGAACGGTTGCCAAGTGGTGAATACGGCACGTGGTGCCAACCTTAACTCCGGCCGTCCCCGCCGCTGCTACACGGAACATCTAATGATAATTTTTCAGACCACCTTCATTTCCAACGTGTTTTAACACTTATCCTTAATTTATTTTTTTAATAATTATGTTTATACATGTAGAATATATCATACGCTGTTTTAGTGACGACTAGAGTCTCATTGAATATTTTAATTTTTTTCTTTCGATTATAATTAAATTGATATATACTAAATGTGTTTTTTTATTTTAGCAACAGTGGTTTTTTTAACTTGTGTAAGCAGGACATAACTCGAGATAAAAAATAATATTTTTTTACACATTTATTTATACACACCCATCACAATATTATTATTCTTCTGCATAATGCAAGCAATACCTTTTTACAAGTTTACATGCGTGCATTTCTAAGAACGAGAAACTGATTTCCCAAGGGGGCTTGTGTTGCGTCTTATAAAGAATTTTTAAGGGGGGGAAAACAGTCCGCCCTCACGATTAAAGTACGCCACCGATTGGTCGGAAGGAAGGTTTCCGAAAACACCCAAGTAATTAGCCAATGAGAAACACTGGCGGGGCAATTAAATATATTGGAAGAGGGTAGGAGGGGAACCGACTAATTGGTTGAACGAAGGTTTCTGAAAACACCCGAGTAATTAGCCAATGAGAAACACTGGTGGAGACATTAAATATTTTGGAAGGGGGTGGGCAATTAGCCAATTAGAATCAGAGGTGGGGCAATTGGTTAATTAAATACATTGCAAGGGGAGTGGATAAGGTCAGTCGTCTGCTGGACGCGGTGCTGGGTAAAGTACCAGAAATTTAAAACAAATGACAAACGAAAACCAAGATGGCTGTCGAACAAAGGTGGGAGACAAACTCCAGTAATGTATAAACAAGTGACAATCTAAAATACCAAGATATCGGATGGTTGCTGTGACGCTTACCAATACGGCGGAATGCACCGACCAATATGGTGGATGGCTGTACCAACCAAAATGGCGGACAGTGGGTGTGACGCCTATTAATATGGCGGACTGCACCTACCGAGATTGCGGACTGAACTGGCCAAAATAGCCGACGGTGGCTGTGACGCCTATCAAGATGTTGGACTGCACCTAGCAAGATGGTGGAATGAGTATTGTGGTAGGAGGGTGTGAGAGATATCCGAAATTATTTTTTAAATAACTTTTTTTTATAATTTTTAAATAATTTTTAAATAATTTTTTTTAATTTTCAAAATGTAGTTTTTTATATTTCGGGAATTTCTTGGATTTTTTAAATTTTTTTTTATTTTTTTTATTTATTTTGGGGTTAAAGATCACCGCATGTCAAAGGTCAAGGTCACATTGATCCAAAATCTCTGACAAGATGGCCACCGGGAGACCGGAATGACAGAGAATGAACAGCTTCGACGCTCCGAGCCCCCAGCCCATTGCGCCAAAGTCCCCATTATCATTTTACACAACCATTTTAATTCCTTTAAGTTTATGACATTCTTCTGGTCATATCTTAACCATGTTTGATTATTGTTCAGAATTTGTGTGAATTATTGGCCGATGATCTTTTGTAATGTTTGCCATCTTCAGAACATTACGTTTTAAAGCGTATTGTATAAGTTGATATATTTTTAATATGTCGAAAGGAAATTAGGAAAATAATGGTGAAATCTCTGGCCTCAAAAACTTACAAAATAATCCAACATGAAATTTCTTATTTATTTTAACATTGACTGTTGCGGGTACTTTCCGTGGTAGTCGTTAATCTTAAGAAGAAAATGTGTTTCTCTCAAAACAAATTACAAAGTTACAAGATTTTTCCAACAAACTAATACTAAAACCATTTACTACAAATTTCAAATCAAGGGCCGTAGTATAGCTGGGGAAGGTAAGTCTCCATTCGCAGATGCAAAATGGGATAATTCTTTCTCTACGACCGTCTTGTCTTGCCTTGTCTGGCGAATTTCTAAGTCTATTAGTTGTGTAGGAAAAGAAATGTCACAAAATGGCGAATATTACTTTACTTCTGTTTAAAATGGCAAACGTAACATTCGCCCTCCCTACATGTCATTTTCAATTGATGGCTTGAACATGGTCTGCTTGAAACGGCGAACCTACTGAGTTAAAAGGGTGAATATGTCTTTCCATCATTATAAATGTTAAATTTGGGGTCATAAAAACGTGGTTTTGTTTGTATAATTAATCACTGTAGTAGTAATTTTGGGTAAGCCTAGTTAATTGTTTTAAGCATTTCAGACTTGGAGATCCATGCGAATATTGATTCTGCTGTTTCGGTGGCAGGCAGCACTGTTGTAAATCAGATGTTCAGAGTGTATCAGCCAGACATTCTATCCTGTGTTGCGCTTGAGTAAGTACGTGAAAAATAAAAGAAGGTAATGTGAAGTTCACAAAAGAAAACAACTCAGCCTCCGATGACAAGAAACCGCTTATTACACCTGTCTCGTAGTCGGTTTATAAGCGTGTATTTCATTCTTCTGGAAATTAACGATTTTATAAGCCAAGAAAGACTAATGCAACACCTGTAGACACTACGTGGAACTAACTAAATAGAGCCCGTGATTTAAAAAAAAATAAAGAAATAAGGAAGTGCAAAGAAGGCGATGAAAATAAAAATTGTTAAACTTTGATCTCCAAGCTGTTCTTGAATGTCCTAAAGGGCAGGCTTCGTCAATTATTTTACAAAAGGAAACTAGAGGTCTATAGCTTGGCAATTTTCGACATTATTTCAAAAGGAGGAACTTGTTGCGTATGGGATGAAACAGAAGGGAATCAGGGGTCAACTAAAATAGCAACGTGTATATTGAACTACATTAAGGATCACCCTAACACTGAGGAGTTTTTAATGAACGACAGATGTGGTGGGCAGAATATCAATCAATGTGTATCAACAGCACTTCTTCATGCTGTACGATGTACTGTTAAGTTATACAGCAAGTGCATTATGAGCCAGGGCATTCCGAGATGAAAACTGATTCTCTGCATTCTTCCACAGAAAAAGGTGCCAAAAAAGACGAGTAAATGTGCCGTCAGCATGGCACATAATTAATTTATTCATTGATCCGCTTTAGCTTACAGCAAAAAAGATACGTCTAGGCATAAAACGGTAAATGGAGAGACCGTTACGAGGCGAAAAATTAAATGGTGTAAATACGGGAAAGACCATCCTGACTACATATTTTTTAATACAAGTATAATAAATTAACCATTAAATAAATCGTAATAAAGAAGATGGTTGGCAGACAAATAATAACAAAACCCGATCTGCCCTAGGCTTATTCAAACATATTATCGATGACCTGAGCTAAACGTAAAGATCTAATTCATCTATGTGCAGTCAGAGTTTATACCTGCACCGCATAACAAGTATTACGAATACCTCCCTCATCATCCAAAATAACAAAAAACAATAAATATCTACCTCAAGATGTAGCCATGCAGTAACGCAATAGTAACAATAAAACTAAGAAGAATGAACCAATGGGAGAAAACACACAAATACGAAATACGCCAACGAAGATAAAAGTCAACAAAGCAAAATAACAAACTAGCATTTAAAAAAAAAGTAACAAACAAGGGAACGCGTAAACTGTTATAAAAAAAATCTCAACTGCTGTTGGGCACGTTTGTTCGTTTATGACAGTTTAATCCAACAGCTAACTTAAATTTCTAAGAGTTAATAATATATGTTTATTATTTTTTTTGTTATTGTACCAACGTGTACCCCACATTGTTTGTTGCTCTTTCGCATAAATTATATTAATAATATATGAAGGGTTATTTATCATAATGATATATTAAGGTAATTTATCTCAAAGAAATTATTGTACCTGCTTATTTGTTTGACTCTTTTCTGTCTTTGGCTCATTGTTTTCTGTATGGGCGATTATGTTGGATTCACCCTCTGTAAAGAATACTGACGATACTGCAATATCGGAACGCCAAAGCATCTCCAAGAACCACAAAATAAATAAATAATAACGAAACTTCGGCCAATGTAAAATTTGTGAAGAACTGACTATAGCTGGCGCGCCTAAAATGGAGTGAATGCCGCCCTCACTACTTCTCATCCCCGCAGGCGCCCAAAGCCGCCACACATGATGGCGACCGGGCGTAGTTGAGATCTTCGTCTGCTAGTTGTCACGTGCGTCTCATTGTAAGCAATTGCGTCTATTCCCACGTTTAAAAAAAAAACTATGGATTTTTTTAATGTAAATCATTTTTCAGAGCAGAATTTAATGTAGTGGAGAGTGTAGGGATTTGGGTGGCTCTTAAAATCGAGGTCTTGAGAGCCGATGAGGGTCGAACGAGTCGAGTATGGAGCAGCGTCGGAATGCAAGGGCGGGGTGAACGGGAGATCCTCGAGAAAACCCGCTGACCAGCGGCATCGTACGGTACGATTCCCACATGCGAAAATCCGGGAGCGACCCCGCCGGGAATATAACCTGGCTCGCCTAGGTGGGGGGCAAGAAGTCTAACATTGACACCACCGCGTCCCCAGCAGAAATGAAACTGGATAATTTTTTGCCAATCCATACATTCTGTTATTGAAACATATATATGGTAGTTGAAAAGTGCCAAAGTCAGTAATACATTTCTGTTAGTAGTCGTAAGATTACGATATTTATTTTTCTGTAAAACAGTTTTTTTTTCTGTAACGACCGTGATTTACCTTTCCTGGACGTATTTCTGTGTTGGCAACATTTAGTCTCCACTTAAAATCCTAAGGAAACAGAACACACGCAAAGCTTGTTTATGCTATTTCGCCGTCGCATTGCTCCCTCATGGCCGGACGTGACATTGAGAAGCTGAAGATTTTTTATCATGAAGTACCTTTAATGTAGGCAACTAACGCATGTGGTCAAAAAATATATTCTTCCCCGGGATTAAAATACAGTATCCAGGCAATAAGGGGTCTCCTTTGAACGACTCAAGGTCACGTCCGGCATTGTGACGGCGATAGAAAATAGCATAAACAAGCTTCGCCGGAGAGTGCGAAATGAGGTGAGGATGAGGCACCAGCGGAATGAAATGGCGGGGGAAACGGCAGCATCCCGAGAAATCCCGCCGGTCAGTGGCAACGGCCGTCATGTATCCCACGCGCGGAAATCCGGGTGGCCATGCCGGGAATCGAAACTGGTTCGCCTTGATGGGACGAGGGTGGTCTGGCCACTTCACCATCGCGGCAGAGAGTGGCAAAATGACGTGGAGCTATATCTATAATAAACATATTTAAATTTTGCCAACTATCAAATTTGGTCTTTAGCAGCAGTAGTGAGAGAAAGGGAAACAAGGCAGGGAGCGTACAGAAAGACGAGCACACACGCCGCCTAGTTTATAGTCCATACGTGCTTTCTTCACACTCTTCGAATCAAGCCTTTGTAAAATCACCCCATGTATGACGCGTTGGTTGTTTACTTAAAGTTTTATACTTCTGTTAACATTTAAGTATTTATTTTGTGGTTTAAATATATTTTCGCTTATATTTTTCTATACATTACAATATTTCTTTTGTAATTAATATTAATAAAATCAGAGAGAAAATAATTGTATCGGTAATGCCTAGTAAGAAATAGTTCCCGTGCAATTGAACTGAATTCGCACAAATTCAGTGCCTTGTCCCTTTGGTGGAATTTTCTGGACCTAGTTAAGCATTGTTTGCATGAGGCAGATAAATAGCTTAAAAACAGAACTTAAGCAGGGCTTCAGAAAAGTC
>NQII01003534.1:168803-186756 GCA_002778355.1 Clitarchus hookeri
TTCGACAATAATTTCATTGGTTATTGCAATTTTTCTTGTGTTGCAATTCCGTGCATCGTCCCTTCTTATTTTTCACTCGAACTTCACAAGAGAAATTTTTTTCTACAGCTGGCATTATTTTGTTTACGTTGTGTCTATTTACTGGGGCCAACCCCGCGTGTCTGTAAAAATTACTCAAAGAGTAAACTAATATTAAATCAATAAATCTCTACTGCTGTGACCTACACCGCAAGATGCAATGTCAGCCACTCCACATCGCACTATCACAGAATACTTAAGCATACAGAAGTGGAACAGCTACTAAAGAGCGTGGCATTTCCTTTGATGTGAGCGTACCCATTCTCTGATTGGCTGCGCGATACTCTGAGAACGGGCCTTGTGTCTGATTGGCTACTGCGTGCTGCGAAAGGTTCCCTATTGGCCGGGCTGCCGGCTGGCTAGTATGGGTTACCAGGCGCTGATTGGCGAACGGCGTTCCATCATTTTTCCTGGCCTGTGTGTACTTTGTACTCTGTCGCGCTGCCTAAGCCACTGTAGTATGAACTCTGTTGACCATGCTCCAAGCACTCAGAATGTCTGCATTTGAATCTTCTCCAGTGTATGGCTAGCAAAACCACTAGTGGTGTATAAACATCAAGAAATCATATATTATTTTAAAATATGTAATTTCTCTAAGTGTGGTATTTTTCTGTTGCAGTGTGTTATTCTCTGTGCCGTGGTGTCCACGGGTAATCAGCGAGTATAGTCTATTCCCGGTATCTTCACACTTTTTGAATAGAACCTTAGAAAAATCACCCCATGTATGACGTGTTTGGTCATCGAGATAACAATCAACACGGTGCCTTATGTTGTGAAAGAAACCATTTTGATACTGACGTAGAGGAATTCAGGCAGACAATTTGCTGCTGTGATAAAATGGTAGTAATAAAATGAATTTCAAGTTTTGTAACAAAGTACTGAGAAAGTTAACTGTAAAACATATTTAGAAATATTCGTTTACACCTGAAGTGGTCCAGGAATTCTTAAGCTACTAATGTAAAACACTAATAATTTACAACTGTCTTCCCAACTATATTCTGAAAAGCTATTCACAAAACAATATTAGATTTAGTGAGTGAATTATAATTAAAATATAAATGCATACTTTATTATCAATAATATTTTAATACACTAGTACAAATAACTAAATTGTCGACAGAAGACTCAGTATGCGTGGTGGGAGTGTTGTTGTGGATGTGCGCCGTGGCCGGACTTGTGTACTACGGCGTTGAAGCCATTATGCTTGTCTGCAGTGTAGTGCACGGTCCTGAGAGAGCCGTCTGGCTCCACCAGACTGTAGGAGCCCTTCACCACGTCTCCATTCCTCGACTCCCATTGGTTCTTCACATCCCCGGTGTGCGGGTCGTTCACGCCGTACTTGAACTCGTACTGCGGGTACGCCTGCAACGGACAGGTTACTTCTCGTTCACAAATATCTGAAAACTTACTGGTTAAGAATATAATACTCTGATTTAATGCTGCAAGGTTTACAATATCTGTTCCGATTCACCAGGATGACTTTTATGACATTCCTGCAATGCATATACTAATTTGATCGAAATACTGAAAACTAATCACTTTCATGCGCATTGTCCATTCAATACAATTAAGTACTTACAATATTTAAACTGTAACTTCTTACTTGAGTTTCGCACTGTGAACCGAAGATAACATCTTTGTGGCCTCACCCTTAAAGGTTATCGTTATTTTAGAACTGCATTTAGAACAAAATTGATAATTTACCTTGCTTGGACGAGTCCATGCCAAAACAGGTAACTTCCTTTTGACTATTCACATTGATAAAAAAAGCTACTGTATTAACATTCCTGATTTGAGCACTAGCGGATGCAATTGATGGTCTGGCTTGATCTCGAGTTAAGCTAACAAATGCTCTTACAATGGCCTACTAAATGGCAAATACCTAAAAGAGGGAACCTCACTGGCCACTATCCTTAAAGGACGCTCATTATGGAATGCAATATACCGACTAACATTAAATAAATTTGAGTTAATCAGCGAGCAGAGCTCACGGCTTCTTGATTAAAAATCCAGCAAAATTCAATTTCATAAAGCGAGCTTCTCAGCGAGGAATGGGAAATGTCCTCAAAAATTTTTTTGCAAAAATTGTTGTTCAAGTTTATGCCAATCCTTAGTGAAATAAACATTTAAAATTTGGGCTTTATGAGATCGACTGTCCTGATTTATAATAGTAAATGAACGTAAAAAATTTTACAATTTTATTGAAAATCCGATAAGGAAAACACAAGGGCAGCTAAATATCATTATTTTTAAATTATTTTTAACGTTTGGTTTATCATCGTCCCGCTTTTATGCGTTTTGACTTAACCAATGAGGCTTCCATATTCCACTAAGCTAAACTTGCAATACGTCCTGCATACCTTCAGACATTAGTTGAGTCCATGCCACGTCGTCTTGCGGCACTTCTGCGTGCTCGGGGGGGCCCTACACGATATTAGGCAGGTGTACCAGTTTGATTGGCTCTTCAGTGTACAAGCATTACATAGTGGCATGTTATAAAGGTACCTTAAAACATGGCTGAAATTTGACCACTGACTGAGCTATAGTAATGATTAAGTAACACATATATAACTATAAGTTAAAGACAACTGGTTTCCAGGTTTACAATTGTTCCGAGCATACACGGTCAGTGTGCGATACTCACATACGAGTTGTGATGCGCAACTTGAAGTCGGTGTTGCTCGTATCCTGGGTATGCCAACACTGTGACAGCGACCATCAGCACAGCTAAAACCTGAAGAAAAAAACAGTGATACGGCGTGTGTTTCTATTGTGGTTTGTCACGGTACGACAGAAACTACTGGAAATGTCGGCTGAGAATCGTGCGCACACGAGAAACTTCGTAAATCGGAAGCAACACGACTGCAACCTGAGCTTATTTGCATTGAAAGTAACTGCAAAACTGTTGAATTTTTTAGAAAAGGGGCTACTTTTATTTCTTATCAATATAATTGATAACACTCGCGAAACTAATTAAATTATATTTTTAAAATTGTTGTTTGGTTCCGTAATATACATATAAAATTTAATAACATGCCTCCATAAAAATGAATTTTTTCATATGAATTGTAGGTATAGACTATTCACGTCAAAGTGAGAACATTTCAAAGCCCTCTCATTTGGAATAATAGTCAATATATGTATTTTTTATTTTAGCCTTAGGCGTTAACTTCCGGGTGCAGTGGAATATACGCATCGTGTTTATTACTAACATTGCGATATTTATTTTTAAAGGTGGTTAAAGAATGAAAAATTGCTGAAAGAAAAAAGTAACTAGGACCTCAAAAGTTCTCACTTTACCGTGAACAGCCTATAATCATCTCTAGCATTAGCTGTACATAATATAAATTGGCACTTTAAAAATAACGTAAGAATTATAAATATTATTTTATTAAATAATTGCGGTTTGTCCAAAAAATATTGGGTGAGGAATAGAAAAATAAACGGACAATCGCATTCGACCAAAAATAATTTCGGAACTACGACTGTAGCAAAACAAAATTCGCTTTCATAAGAAGCTTCTTGTTGGTATTTAGTAATGAACATTGCCTATCTGCCTTCCAGGGTTTCGAGTTATTTGCTTCAGAAATTTATAAATCAATTCTTTAGAAACGGAATGGTTTCTTGTAATAACCCGAACTCGAACTTAATACTTAATTTCAGCATAATAGCAAATAATTATTAAATATATCAACATTATAATTCCGTATTGCACAATTCAAAGAAAAATAAGGGTTTCAACACTGTTTCAACTAAGTAATTAGTTGAGGACGATACACATTTCAGGGGTTTGCAGATCTTTGTTCAAATACATCTAATACTGACAAATAAAGTTCAGTCTCAAATAAATTTTCTAATATGTTTAGTAAACTACTGTGGTCAAGCTACCACTCCAAAGTCATATTGTTATTGTCTTTATATATATATATATTTATGTATATATATTTTACATAGTTGTAAATCTTAAGTTGTACTATATGTTTCCAACAATTTTTTTTTCGTGAAAGTCTTAAAGCAAACATCGGCTTGTTCCAGAGAATCAGCAACTGTACTGTATTTACCTGAAGAGAAAGCATTGTTTTTTTATCAGCTCTCCAGACGCTGTTGAGAAGTCGTGTTGTTGTCTGCCCAGCTCTGCCAACCACGATGTTTTATACCGCCTGAGTGGCGCAGACAACGTGTGTTGGCAACGGGAAACCTGCTTGCGTAACTCTGCACCGTGATGAGCTAGTTACCGGCGGAATGCTAACAAAATTAGCCTGATACTTGACTGAAACGGAAAATGTGCAGAATAATGAGCCAATGGCGCCAACACATACATGTTTCTTGGTTTGTGTGGCTTAATGCGAAATAAGGTTAAACTAATTGAATGTGATGTGTGAACAATCTCCTGCCTACAGCAAACCAGGCAATCTCCTATGTTCTATAGCACATAACTTCTAGCTATTAGAGTTCGGAATTTGATTCTTAGTTATGATACAAGAAAATATTTTCCTCAGTTTCTTTTTCGAATACTATGAAGCCTCTGTGGTTGGGATTTGTAAAGTTCTAATAACACGGAAAATATTTAATTCCACGTTCATATAATTTAGTCTTTAAACATGCCCATTTTTATAATTACTTAAAGGAAAGTTATTACTGCATACTCTGTTTTACATTAATAGCATATAAATGCATATTTTTTAAGACCAAGGAGTTTATATATTCAGGAACATTCTCTGCCACAGTGGTAACGTGAATTTTCTGTTACCATGGCATTGTGTTTTCAAAGTCTGTTAGACTTGTCTAAAAGGGTATTTTATGTATATGGCATAATTTGATTGATCTTTAGAGAGTGGGACACTAGCGTGTATTGCGAAGTCGTGCTAGTTATAGTCATTCTATTTGCGTAACATGAACTATTCTAGAAGAATTTTGGCAAAATTATTGTGCAACTCCTTTGCTATAAAAGCAGTGACTTTAAAATCTGAGGCAAATTAAATTGACAATAAGTTTATACTACCGATGCAAACTCTTTTATGTACAGTAAAGGTTTCGTGGCACTAAATTGAACTGCTATGTAGTAATTTTTTTTTGTTTGTATTAGCTTTTCATGTACTAGTTTCAAGGACATGGATAATTATTAAAATTCACTTCTGCAGAATGGGGTTCTCCGAAGTACCTTTGTTTATATTATTTTGTTTTAGTAATCAGTGATAGTGATATTTAGTTTTATACGGAATTCATATTTGTATACTGAATACGTTAAAAACCAAATAGTCCGCTGGACTTGCAATTCACGGTAAAGTGAGCACTTTTTAACGCTCTCCTAGCAGGCAGAGTAACCAAAAATTTACATTATACGTATTATTGTGGTCTCAGACGCTAACTTTTTGAGAGTTACAAAATGTACACATTGCGTTTATTAGTAATATGGCAATTTTTATACTAACGATTGGCGAAAGGATGCATATAAGCTGAAAGGAAATTTTAAGCACGGCATAGAGCTCACTTTACGGTGAACAGCCTATAACAGTACATAACGAACATAATCTGACCTTCGATATTTGAATGGTCTGCAGGTGCTTGACCTTGGTAAGTTCATTTTATCCAGTGAGTCTTTTCGGAGCGCAATCCTGTGCAATTGTACTGGAGAAGTCACTGGCCAAATTGTTCCTTGACGTAGTCTGTTAAACGCCTTCCTCTTGAATTCCATTTATACTGTTATGTTTCCTTTCTGTTGTTTCAGATGAAAATTGTGTAATCTTTCCGTACCTCAGTACACACGCAAGTCACAAAATAAAAGCGACAACATATATAATGGCAATTTTCTTCCTTTTATGTATCAACTCGGCAGACCATGAAACTAAATTCCGAATACAACTAAAATTATTCTAAGCTGTGTTTGTATGGTTATGAAAAAAAAAGCATTAACTAATACGTAAACTACTGTATAAATTGAGTTAAGGAAAATGTAATAACAATTGAAACGTTTGTGTTGGACATTTACTTTGTTTCAGTAATAGAACGTTCTTATATTTAGCATTTGCTATCCTTAAAATGTGTTCTTCTTTGAGTCGGTAGTATATGTGATAAATACAGGTACAATTATAGAACAAAATATGCGCTGTGATGGCTGGTTGCACGTTGGAAATTAATTGCTATATCCGAGATAATTTTCGAACTTTATCTAAGATAATTACATTTCCTGTGATTTGCATTATTCGAGCTCATTACGTGACTGGAGACCGGGTTGAACTTTATTACGAACCGCCAAATATATTTGTTCGGAATTAATGCTCTACTGATAAATATTTTTATTTAATTAAAATAAATTTATTATTTTTTTAGGTGTTGAGTACGGATTTGAGTCTCGTTTTCAGATTCAAAATAACAATTGATCAATTGTAAGATATAAAACATAAGCTTCTGACATGATATAATAATTTACCTGTGAGAAAGTATTACTAGTTTAAAATGACGTAACACTATTATTTTGTTACATAATGTATTGGTTGTAATACAATTATAAGGTATAAATGCATCATAAGTTACAAACCTGTAGAGTATCATGTTTAATTATTTGGTGTAAAATCTCATTTTTCCAAAATAACCAAAATCACCATTGTAATGGCCATAAAATATTTTTATGTATAACATAATATGTCATTTATCCTGATATACAATACGCTCGATTAAATGAATGTGTGTTTTAAGCGTTACTTACTTGTTTTGATAAGTAGATCCCCAAATAAATTTAATGGAACCTTTTTATATTTACATTTATTCATCACTAGTATATTCGTAAACGACATGTAATACTTAGTTATACAGAATGAATTATTAGACCGAATAACACCGGGAGGTGATTCTTTATGTAAAAGTGAAAGGAAAACATATGGGACACTTCATACCTAAACTGAATATTAAGGGAAGTATAGGCCCTTAAAAATTAAGATTTCAAAACGTATTTTTTGTAAAATATAGGTAACGAAGTAAAATAAAATTACAACTCTCCGAAAATTGTTCTATGTTATCGGGATCTTCGACGTAAGAGCGAACCCTCATCAATACATCGTTTCGTAATGAAAATAACCAGGGTGGCCACCCTGGTATTGGATACAACTTTCTTGCCGTCAGGAATTATGAATATTGCATAGTTGTTTATTGAGAAGAAAGGCCTAATTAACTAAAATGGCCCTCCTTTTCGTTTAAAAACGCACACAAACTACTGCTGCAGCAATGCAATGCCACGCACGTGAATATGTGTGTGTTTTAAACGGAAACGGTGAGTCATAGACAGTTGTAACAATCGGGCCATTTTTATTAATTAGGTCGTACTTCTTAATAAACAAGGATAAAATGTTCATAATTCTTGACGGTAAGAAAGTTGTGTGCAATACGAGGGTGGTCACCCTTGTTATTTTCATTACGAAGGGAGGTATTGATGAGGGTTAGCTCTTACGTTGAAGATCCCAATAACATGAAACAATTTTCGTGTAGTTGTAATATAATTTTACTTCGTTACTGATATTTTGCAAAAATATGGTTGAAATTCTTGATTTTTAAGGGCACATACCTCCCCTAATATTCGATTTAGGATCACTGTAAGAAATTATTCTCAAATTTACCATATCAGTGTATACGTATAGTGAGGAAGAGCGAACGGTAAAGTTTTTTCCCATACATCCATGGTAGCGTTTCTGCGTTTGCTTAGGAAAGAGTCAAATGCGTATGGAAGTTTCCAAACTTGTATAGTAGCGATGCAACACATTTCAATATTTGAAGTCTGCTAAATTGTACTATTCCCATATAATGTAAAGGTTAAAAACTTATATTAGAGTTTAGGAAGTTCACCAGAATTTTTTTTACAGAATATACAGTGTCCCATATGCTTTCCTTTTACTTTTTCATAAAGAATCATCTCCCGTTGTTTGTCGGTCTAATTGAGAATCATTCTGTATACAGGCTCAGTAAGTTTTAAACAATTCCATTCACATTAAAATTTATATGAAAAGTACATGTTTTCAGTTCAAAATACTGTAAACTGTTTTGCATTTCCATAGTCCTACAATGCATTTTTTTTTTTAAATCTTGATGTAACAAAGTTTTTTTTTTCACTTGTAATAATTGTTTGACTGGTTTTGCACTTCGTTCGACCATGTTAAACAGTTAATAATTACCAGTAATAAGAGATAGTGGCAAAATAAACTCGTTGGTTTTCTCCAACACTTCAAAACAAAAAGATACACCGTGACATCAGAAAATGAACGACAATCAGAAACTCTGTTTCATCCTATATTTTCTAAACTGAGATCAGAACATCCGCAGTGCAGTGGAAATCGTCTGATCGCTTTCATGCGACGCCTTTACACTGGAAATCAGAGCCACCTGAATCTTAGCATCTCTGTTCAATATAGGTTATTGGAACAACGGAACATAAGTGTAATAGTGTGTGTGTGGGCGCGCACAAAAGAGTGTATCACACACTTCTGCATAATGCAGTGTTTCCCTGACTCCGATTTCTAAAATATACCCAGAGGAAATATTTATTTCTTTATACACGTGGAACACTATATACAGGAGCACCTGTTTTTCGCGAAAAGATTTCAGGACAAGTTGTGTTCCAAAACACTTTGGTTCAGAACCACGTTGGTGATAGGATCATTTGAATGGTTAGTCATCTTATCGGTCTGCCCGCGAATCACGGACGGTCAGAATTGGAGAAACTTAAATCTGATTGGCTCACCCATGTAACAGACACTCTTCACACAAAGAGGCCAATAGCAAAAGTAAGACTCCAAGGGTGCACATAGGATATTTAAGTCTAGCCTCCGAATGAATCTTCTTGCGAAAAACAGCCGACACTAACTATAGAAAATAAATAAGCACTTGTGACAATGCATCAATTTTCATTCGGTAATAATAATTTAGGCCATCATATAAGTAATATACACTGTGAATACATTTGCGATTTCCGTTGTACCATATGCTAAATGACTGTAAAATTTCTACGTCATCATTTTCTCTCCTTTTTCAATAATTTTAATGCTCTTGCTGCAATCAGATTGTATTTGGTTTATTATTATGACTTAAGACCCTCGAATTTTAGGCAACATTTACACAATAAGTATTCTGTGAGGTGCTATGCTATAACGAAGAAAGGTGAATTTAAAGTGAGTCATTACTTGATCCTTCCTTAATGTCAAGTTTTTTAACTTTCCTTCCATTTGTTCACTAGACATCACAAATTTCTATAAAGGAAGATAAAACAAATATTCTTCATATTAACACTAGACTGTACCAAATACTTAACGTCCCAACACAGGATACTTGATAGACAAATTGGAAACCTCTATTTACTCGAAAATCTTTAGGCGTTTTTGTGAAACTTACTTATATAAACACTTGCTTACAATGTATAACGACGAAAATAATTACATAATATTATTTCATGTAAGTAAAAATGGATCACATATATGTACGAATAGTAAGTTATTTGAAATCCATCTAAATTTTTACATAACTCATTTGAGATTCCGCTTGTGAAAATTATGTCTTAGCATCGCCACTATAGGTAGTGCGTAACGTATTGGGAATTGAAGTATTTGACTATACTTGTTAAAGTAATTTTACAAACGTTGTTATGTATTTTTTTAAATTTTGGCAACGTTAAAAATTAAAGTTGTTTATCTCTTAGTTTATTGCGATTTCGTAATATAATTTCTAATATAAATACCGTCCTTGAAGCATTACACAGTTAGTACATTTTTCTTACTAAAATACATGTTTCATGTTTTTCAAACATAATTTCAGTTTTTCTATGGGAACTGAAATTTCTACGAGCCCAACTTTGTCTTAAATTAATTATATATATAACCGCTACAATTCCACCAATTGCGACTTTTAAATAGGCGCTTTTACTTTATAAAAGCTTTAAAAAACTGTGCTGCCACAATTAAAAATTACTAGAAAGGAGAAGAAAGCTTTAAGTAACATCAAAGGCTACAAGCAATACCAAAGACAAAAAAACACGCTGTTTTTATTTACTGACACTACTAAATTGAATCCATAATCACTTAGGTGGCTATATCTACAAGACGAACCCACGCAAGTCGGATAGGAAAACCAAATTTTCATATTTTAGTTCACCTTAATTGAGAAATGAAATAAATATAATATCGCCAATGACTGAGAAACTTTAGTAGTATATTATACTCCTTACGTTGACACAGCAATTGTGCCTCTGGGACCAATCGTATATAAGATGTATTCTTGTATTCAATATTTGTACAGATACACAGGTTGAATAAATTTACATGGGGGTGACTAGGGAATGGCTAGAAGAAATCAGCACATGACAAAATCTCGTAACATCAGGTGTTTCAATTTGAATGTTCCACGAGATCAATGCATCTGAAGTTTTCTCTAGACTTGTTAATAACCCTAATTTTTGTGCAGCTACAGGCCTGCCTGTGAACTAGGAATGATCCGCCAATCTCTTATCTTGACATAGACAAAGTAGTCGTTCTCATGATGTTTCCCAAACAATCGGATGTCCCGCGCCTTCTGGCACATTTAGGCGCCGGGTGTTGTCACAAATATGTTCATAAAGACGAGTGATAGCACGCTTCTCGATAGCTAGTTCTTGCTCAGCTAAATCAACTAGTGTGTCCACTCCAGATAGTAAATTAAAAACACTCTCTCAGCCACTCCTTTGCTGTCTGAAACGTATTCCTATTTGGCAGATGACGATTCGGAAAGCGTCCCGCGTACTGGCGTCTCGTCGCAGCATTACACTTGGTAAGTACGATGTATAACGACCATTTCACGATTTAATTTAATCTCCGTTTTAACAGTGCCTTGCGAAGAGAGATACTGGTCTGGCATCAGCTGTTAACATGCGAAGCGCTTGGCGTTTGGTGTATGGTAGATGTTAACAGTGAACAACACACTACAAGCTTGTATCTACCTCACTTTGTAAACAAACAATTTATTGTCGACGACTGGCAGTGAGCACGGTGAATTCACCAGTAGTTAGGAAAGAAGTTTTGGTGTTTGCTGTCTACCTCAGCTATAGCCTTCCTAAATCTACCAGATGCACGCGAACAAACGAAGACAATCACGACGGCAGGGTAGAAGGGTGCGAATGAAATATTTTACAATGAGGAACAGAGAATCTAAGGATATTCCGTCTAGACATTATTGACGATGACGACGTGCAATGGCATGTACAAATCAAGGGTAATGACGCACAATGCAAGGACATGTATACTGATTTACATCACTTTACACGCCTGGTCAGAAGGTGGCATATCTATTCTGTGTGTCGCCTCCCACAGGCTGCACAGCGCTGCTGCATGTTGCTATGCATACGTTCGAAGATAGTCGCTGGGCACTCATAGTTTCAACTGTACGTTGTATCCGGGTAGTCAGGTCCGCCCCCTGAAGTCACCAGGTGTTGACGTGGACCACTCCTGCGTGGTCTGTCACGGCCACTGTCATCACGTGATCGGCCCACAGTCGCTGCACCAGTGCGACTCGCGGAACACGCTCGTCATGACCCGATACCGAGTGATCCAACCGAGTGCATGTTGTGTCCCTAGAGATATATCTGTAATTAGGATAGGAATCAAATGTTAGAATGTGTAGCAAATAGCATTAGAATTTATCGCCCACGGGCAAATGTTCGCGAATTTCGCCATTAAGGGATTGCGAAGTAATCGCAGAATAAATGCAAGCCACGTGCATATCTAATGAGGTGTAGAGTAGCAAGGTTAGGGTATTTTAAGTGTTCTATATAATTTCCGAGTATAATTGTGTGTTTAATCAAGTCAATTAGTGACTTGGGAAAAAATTATTATTTCTTTCAACCTGACCGTTCCGGTCGTAGAGTGCCCCAAAACTTAAAAGACCTAAATTTCCCACGTGCTCTGCAATGCACCACATAATCATGTGTTGTATTTAAATTAGTGCTTAATTAAGAACTCTTAACTCCCTACAGGATTAAGAAAGCTCGCTCAGAACGTTTCAGTGTTTATGTGTATATGTTTCATGTTCTATGTTAATGAGGTCAGTTAATTAAATTACCTCGCGGAGTGGAGCGAGCTCTCGGTAAAGACGCCGCTCACTCGCGCCATCTCCGGCAGTCTGATTCCACGGGTCTTAGGTGCTGCACGTGCGTCGCGTCGCGGGGGACTTTCATACTTTGTTCTGAACACTTAACTGCAATAGCCTAACGTGATTTACTGGAACTTTTATTTAATTACCAACAGTCTTCCCCGTGTTCGCAGCATCCCTCCGTCAGCTCAATTTATCGACCCCCGTCTTGGCGTTTTTGTACAGTAACGGCCGCTGGCAGGCCTTGTGAGTCAGATCTCCCTTAATTTGCATTCCATACATGTAACTGTGTACAATATTCGGCAGTATAATTTATTTGAGTTAACCGAAACTTGTGAGTTCTCATTTTTGTGTTGTATTTCGGGCCCTGGCCCTATCCAGGAAGTCATCGATGCCTCAAGAAAGCATCCTTCATTCAAAAGGTAAAATGTAATACTAAGGCGTGCTGGGGAGCCTGAATACCCCGACTATATATTACGATTTCCTGTAAATTTGTACCGTGTGTGTCAGGGGATACAGCCACGTGGTCGTTCGGTTCACGATCCTGAGAACTGTGACTTCGTGCTTAACCAGTGAGCTGGCGCTCATCCTATTCGAAATAGGAATAATGTGAAATGTGTTGACTTTTCTTAACAAGGTCGCCGTAAGACGTCGCCATTACTATGCCCGACCGCTCAGGTAACATTAGTGTCACATCCACTATTCCAAATATAAAGGTCAGGTGGGGCAAGAGCGGATGACAGAGGACCACGGAGAGGGTTCGCCTCTGCAAAATCAACGAATGTTTGCGTACCGCGCGTCGAGATGTTGACGAACCACAATGGTGAAATCATATAGATCACCATCCTGCAATCACATTGTCTTACGAGCATGTCAACGCGAATTGATGACGCGATACAGCAGCAACGACTCTTGTAAAAAGTGGTGGTATTCAGTGCCACTGACACGAGCAGTGAATAAATGAAGACCAATTACGATGTCACCGACAACTCCAGCCAAGACATTCACGGAGATCTCACTTTATGGTTTCCAGTGTGAGTGGCTCGTGGGTATTCGACAGACCTTGCACGACTTTTCATACTGTTGAAGAACTCGACGTTCGAGAAAGTGGCTTCGTATACAAAGAAGACTCGTTTAAGAAGGTTATCACCTTCAGTGCAGCACTGTAACATCGAGTTGCTAAACTCTAGACGTTTCATAAAATGCGAAACTTCTCTCGGCTGTATGTATGGAGTAATTGGTCTTATGGTGCATTTCAATTTCGAGTGGAATGGCTCGTGTGCTATGTCGAGTTAATCTATTCAATGCTTTAAGTCCCACAGGTATATGTAACACGATGAAAACATTGCACGATAGTTCAGAGCCTTGTGCGTAGCGGCGACTGAGCACTTGATATGGTCCGTCTCATATAAGTTGTCGAGATTCTGACAGTCAGAGTGGCAACTTGACATATACGAATAAAACAACATGCCATTTACAAAATCCTGTATCAGCTGATGCACGAACGAACAAAAGTTAATATTACGTTGGCTATTCTGAGTGCACTTCCGACGCACATTAAACAAGCAGAAAATACGCGATAAGAAATAATTCCTGGATTAATTAATACATTTCATTTTACGAGGTCACAAAACAAAGGTTGTTAGTGTTACAAACCGAACTTCGTGATAAAGTAGTAATGCATATGTGTTAAAAATGAAATGCACAATAAAACGATCCGTATCCAAATGAAACGCAACTTAAAAACCTTTTACAGCGTCGTATCCCCCCTTTCCGACCATTCTTTCCATGCGTGCTTTATATTAATTCCTAAAGCATACAAAAATATTGCATAATATTGTTGAATTATTTTTTCTAATAATCTGAAGAAATATATTTCAAATTCGTGTCGTTCCGAGCCAATAGTAAAAGAACATTCAACTTTTAAAAATACGCTATCTATTGAGCAATGCAAACGGCTCAAATCTCTCTCTGTCATGCCGTGTGCGCCATCTATCTGCTTTTTCCCAAATCATTACCAGACAGAGAAGAAAGATTTCATGCTTACAAATTTACGAAAAGATTCCAATAGTTTTATCTATCCATGAGCTCTGCATAATTTTTAAGGTAACATCTATTTCGTGTACAGCGATTTTGAGTACTAGTAATTTCTTTTCGGCCGGTAATCGTTCGTCTACGTAATTTATACGATATATTGTTCTCCGAAAACCCATTTCCTTGTTTCCTAAGAAAGTGGGACATGTGTGAATAGTTTTTAAGCAATTTTAACGTTATTTGACATCACATATTTCCAACTTGGCTATATTAGCTATAACGTCCAAAGTGTGATAATAGCTACAACTACCATCTCGCAAATTTTAACCCAAAGTCACTGTCTCAGACAAATTAAAAAAGAGTTAGCAAATATTTAATTTTTTTCAAGGTTTTATGTTTGTACTTTTATAACCCACTAATTCTTTTAGACAGATGTCAGTCTAAAATACATTAAAATTTGTTTAGCATTACAGTACAATGGCGAGTGGATTAGCTGACGTGTTGATAAAAAATACAGCCTCCACTTGACGCACCAGCTGATGGCGAAAGGATACATAAATGAAAAGTAAACATTGGCGGTACTTTCGTCGAACTGTCAAAATCTCGCCAACTTACATGAGACAGATAGTGGTTGTCACCCTTTTCGCTCCTGCGCTTCTGAACCTAAAAACGAAACTAGCTCGAGGTAGGCAGCTGCCTTAATGGGACACCCAAAATGTGTTTCCCACCTGATCCTGCTCTGTCATCTACCATTTCGTATGTACGGGATCTCATTAGACTGGTTGTCTCTCACTGAAAAATGCTCAATTTGCACCCCCCTCAGTTACGCAAGTGTGTATTATCATTTGTTTTAATACATTCGCTATACAGCCGAAGCACTGATAGCTTCAAATGTGCTGATACCAATGCCCACGAATATTGGGAACCTCATGCAGAAAATATTTAAATGTAAATCGTTCTTCATTCACGCTAAAGTATACATTTATGTTTGACTAAGGAAATTAAATATCAAAAATCAAACATTAGAAGTTTTTGTACATATGTGGATGAATACATATACAATCTGCTCAGACATAAATATTTTAAAATTTAAATACAATATTTTAATTCCTTACTGCCTCATTATAACATACTAGACACTTATGTTTAACAATTAGACATTAACGACATAATAATTTTCATGATTTACATGTGTATTTTATATTATTTATTATTATTCGTCAGAACCTATGCAGTATTTACTATACTGCTGTAAGGTACGTTCAATTTTCATGTTAATTTTTGTTACTGTAAAAAACTTTTTGTGAAACTTAGGAAAAACCTGTAATATGCGAATACGTCTGTGATATTTTCGGTGCGTCAGTTATGTTACTATAGCAACCGAAAGTGATACTACCATGATTCCTAATAGTCAATCAGGGAAGGTTTTACCTACTGGCTCGGGAGAGGTCTTGCAGTTTCACAAAGACATCAGTGAGTGGGTCATAAAATTAACACTATAGAGGTTAATAGTATTTTACCATTTGGCGGAAACCAATATAGATGAGCCAAGAATGGGAAATCTTTGATAATTGCTTTTTACTAATTTTGTGAGAAAATATTTAACCAGATTGATGTGTATCTGCTGGGCTGTTTTGGACATCGCAAACTATTGTATGTTATAGCTGCACAATATATAATGAAAAATAAACACACCAATGTGGTGGAACAGTTCTTCAGAATGTTGGCCAAAATAATAATTTACGATTCACCTTTTTTTTTCTTTTTTATATATATTTATTTGCTTCGGAAAACCAACGTATTTCAATTTACGTATTTGGAGTTAATTTATGTCCAATGCACCTGTAAGTTCTAGCGTCATCTGATCCTTGGAATGTTTCAATGTACCGCATAATTTTGTGCGAAGGATTTATGTGTATAAACGTATATGTTAGTTTTGGGGTGAAATCTCTATAACTAGTTAGAGAGTGGTAAAGTATATTTTAGGGCAAGGGTAGTACGTAAGAAGCAGAAACTCCAAGACGAAGAGGGCAGACCGCTGCGCAGTCAAGCGATATTTTCTGATTTAATTTCGCGGTCTCTGAACAAAGCCGCTTGGAGACATTTTTGTTTCGCCCACGCTGGGATCCCACTTCAAGAGAGTAGGCAAGCCACTTGGGAGATCGTCGCCGATGGCTAGAGAAAACTTCAGTTCTGTTGCGTGAGGCATTCTCTTCGGAAAATAATTTGTCTTCTCAGAAATTAGGTGTTTGTTAGCCTTGCCACCCCGGTGGTCTTTCATTGGTTAGATGTTTGTTTGCACTGTCATGTACGCAAGCTCCGAGCAGAAGAAATTTGAAATTTGTAACTCGATAAATTTAATTGGGAATATGAGTCGCATTGTTTCGTCGAATTCGTAAGCCACACAGCCATTACCCAGGAATGTTTCCAAGTACATATCATGATACCATTTATATAAACAGCCTACCCAACCTTAATAATTGCTACATAATAATTTAATTAAGCACTTTAATTTAACTATGTACAAAATTATAGATTTTTTTATATTTTTAATATGTTAATGAACAAATTACCATTATATATTACTTACTAGCAACTGGCAGAAAACTACAGTTAATACGTCTGTTTTTCGATGATAGTGTCCTTGTGCTGCATTAAGCTGAGTCTTTACTAATTATTTATGTGTACGTTTAATTGTAGTACTACAATCACCCAGTGGTATGAACTGTAATTATCATGTACCAGGCTTAAACTTAACTCAACAACTACAGAACATTCTTCTTTATATTAATCACATAAATAGTAATATTACAATTAAATATAAACCAATTCAAGTGTTAAAGACTCAATATCAACATAAAAGTTATGTTCACGACTAACCGGCCTTTTCAGCATAAGCATTATAGTACATCACGACCTTTCCTGATTGGCCTATCCCTGTTTCTGTATTGCGACACGCCTCTCCGAATTAACTGGGGCTCTGCTTTGATCGCCTCTGATTGGATAACAGCAGCGTACGTTGGAGGCGGGCACATACCAGTGTTTCACAGATCAATGGTCAGTGTAAGATGTGGCGGAAAACACAGAGTAGCAGACGCTCTGTACCTGAACCATAGAATCTAAAATATGTTCGTTGTGCCCCAGTATTTATTCTTGCGTGTTATTTTAAGATGTAATCTGAAGTGTAGTGGTTTCCAAGGCTCCATTTATATATATTACATACATATATATAATTACAACACAACTATACGTACAGTATATAGGTAATGAAGTAATTCAAACAGCGTGTATTTAAAAATACACAAATTCTATATATGTAATATATATAAACGATATGCCGTACTGTAATATAAATACTAATATTCAGACCGATTAGCAAGCTGGTTGCCATTGAAGAGGAAGAGTAAAATTCTCAAAGATCACCAAGAAAAATTATTTTTATTGACCTTTAATCGCACTGTGGTGAATTTGCTAAGTACCATTTGAACATTTAATCGTAATATCGTCCATGACCTACTATAAGACCCATTTAAAAGGTCCTATGTTTGATGTGGGATATCCTATCTTTGTGAATGAGATTTTACTGGTTTAATTTTCCATAGGGGCACAACTAGTACGCAAATGCGGCATTTCCAAGTTCTTTTGACCACTTCAAGTATTACTTCTGCGGGATTTAAAAAAATTACTGCGAAATGGAAATATTTTGTTCAGTAACAGATTGTATGCTTCTTGTTTCCAAGTT
>NQII01003534.1:202502-256654 GCA_002778355.1 Clitarchus hookeri
AAACCCTAGTGGCTCAGGCACGGGAGGAGCAGCTCAGGAGAACACAAATCGCTGCACAGCTGCAGATAACATGTACCTTAGCTGGCCCTTTGGGGCGGGGTTGGGCTGGGCTGTGGTCTGGCAACCAACCTATAATGGGTGTAAGGTGAGGGGACTGAGCGCCCTGGAAACCGGATCCATCCGCCATGTAGTAGGGGAGGAGCCTGGTCCTTGAGTACCTGGTAGGGAAGTCGTGACGAAAGCGGAATGACTAACCTTGCCTGGCCATCCTCTGGTCTAAGCTCTAGCAGTGGTCACCGGCGAAACTGTAAGATTAAGCTGGTTGATGAGGCGTCTTCCCCTGCGGCCCACGGTTTGGATCACCATGATGCTCTGTCGACCCGAGGCCCCAAATACTGGTGAGATCCGGTGGGATCCTCTATGTCTGGGATTTCCCCTTCTGCTGTAGAGGCTACCGACTCAATCCCTTAATGGGGCAGTGATGCGAATATATATCCTAGCTCTGCTCAAGTCCATCTCCACCTCCTCGTGGTCTGGGCTGGTAACACGGTGGCCACACTGTGGCTGACGGATTGAGGACGACTACAGGCGGTAATGGCCTCGTCGGTGCACAGACGAACAGTTACGGCGAGGTTATGTGCAGCCTTCCAGGGGCTGTATATATTCTTCGCTNGGCGTAATTGTAAGAGTGAGCTGGATGTGAGGTTCTTCTCCTGGCGACCCATGGTTTGCACCGTGGTGTTCCGTCCGCCCGAGTTGCCCTATGCTGGTGATATCCGGTGGGGCCCGCTCATTGATGATTGGGTTTGCCCTTGCCGCTGTGAAGGCTGCCAACTCAATTCCTTAATGGGGCAGTGATGCGAATATATAGCCTAGCGCTGCTCAAGTCCATCTCCACCTCCTCGTGGTCTCGGCTGGTAACACGGTGGACACAACATGGCTAACGGAGTGAGAACGACTATAGACGATTAATGGCCTGTCTGTGCACAGATGAACAGTTACGGCGCGGTTATGTGCAGCCTACTAGAAGTTGTATATATTCCTTGCCTTGCGGTGAAGACTCGCGAACGTTATTGCACTCCCCCAGCTGAGGCCTCCACCTGGCAAGCCGGGGCGGATCCCGAGGCGGTGGAGCTCCAATGAAGGGATTGACTGGCGTCCTGGAGGAGTTGGGCTGCTCTTGAGGAAAACTCAGTGTGCATGTCTGAAAATTGTGGGTACCGAGGGATCAGTGTGAAACCCCGGCTTCAGCCGTGCTTATCGCGGGTCGGACTCTGGGTGGCATTGGTTGATCCTTCTGCTTGGAAGGAGATCTAGAGGTGGGTGTTTGCCTGGAGGACTGGACCTGGAGTGCCGGAAAAAGTAAGTAGCAGCTTCCGTGGAACGCAAGCATGCTGGCTCAACTCAGATTCGGGTTACAAAGGGTTGATGCTCGCTAACGAAGGGTCGACGGTCTGGTCCGCCTAGTAAGAGGACTCGTTCACGAAGCGGTTTCGTAGAGGTGGATAGTCTCGGCCCCATCAAGGTGGCATGTGCAGATTCAACTCTGTATAATGCTGTTGACGGGTGAGGTGGAACCATCCTCGGGTGGAGAACATCAACCCTCTGCGATTGGAAAGGGCGTAATCTCTTTCTATTGGCATGAGAACATCAACCCTCTGCGATTGGAAAGGGCGTAATCTCTTTCTATTGGCATCATTCAACTGCTTCCAATTAGAGCCCCTGTCCTAGGCTCAAATAACTCAGGTTTCTGAAGCGATATAGACTGACAAGAGTGCACACACATCATGATGCCTGATGGTAGAAGGGAATAGCCTATGTGGCAATATATTCCCGAACAATAGAATTGATATGCACTCTTAATTAAATAGTTCTGAATGATATCTCCCGTTATACATCAGGGATCAGGCGCGAGAGGGCCAGCACTTTGATCACAAAATCGCTGATTAGATAACAAAAAACATGTACCTTAGCTGACATAAGCGTGCTGGCTCGCCTCAGGTGATAGTTTCAAAGGGTTGGTGCTCATTCAAGAAGGGTCGTTAGTTTGGTCCGCCTAGTAATAGGAATAGTTTACGAAGCGGTTTCGTAGAGGTGGATAGTCCTCGGCCCCATCAAGGTGGCATGTGCAGATTCAACTCTGTATAATGCTGTTGACAGGTGAGGTGGAATCACCTTTGGCTGGAGAACATCAACCCACTGCGATTGAAAAGGGCGTAATCTCTTTCTATTGGCAGCATTCAACTGCTGCCAATTAAGAGCTCTGATCAAACTCAAATGTAATGGTACTGTGCCAATAGTCTGGGAAGAGTGCACACACATCTAATGCCTGATGTGAGAAATAAGTATGTGCGACAAACTATAATTGCCTGAATGAAAGACCTGAGGTGCACTCTCCCATATANCGGGGTGGCGGAGCGCTGGTTTCAAAGGGTTGATGCCTATTAACGAAGGGTCGCCGGTCTGGTCCACCTAGAAAGAGGACTCGTTCACGAAGCGGTTTCGTAGAGGAGGATAATCTCGGCCCCATCAAGGTGGCATGTGCAGATTCAACTCTGTATTATGTTGTTGACAGGTGAGGTGGAACCAACTTCGGGTGGAGAACATCCACCCACTGCTATTGGAAAGGGCGTAATCTCTTTATATTGGAAGCATTCAACTGCTGCCAATTAAGAGCTTGTTCTGGCTCAAGTCTGAATGGTACTGAAGCGAAGTCTGGGGAGGGTGCACTCACATCATAATGCCTGTTGTGACAAACAAATAAGTATGTGTGGCAATTAAATGCCTGAATAAAAGACCTGAGGTGCACTCTCCCATAAAATGCTCTGAAAGATGTCTCCCGTTATACCAAAGTGGCTCAGGCACGGGAGGAGCAGCTGTAGAACACAATCGCTGCACTAGTTGCAGATAACGTACCTTAGCTACTACCACGTCCAACCCCCCCACCTCCAAACGAAAATTTCACTCGCAACTACAGAGATAAAGCCACACTTAACGTACCTTCTACAAAAATAACATAACTCCCACAGTGTTACTCTAATGGACATACAGCCANTCCCACAGTGTTACTCTAATGGACCTGCACCTATACCAGATTATTGTTCAACAGTGTGTACTTTAATTGCAAACAGTTGAAATTTTTAATTACCACCCATTTTATATCATCCTATTGTACATGGAAAATGATGGAATGTGCAGTATTCTTCACCGTTCGTTAAACAAATTAAATGTTATTTTATCGATGTTTTATAAAACCTCAAATCGTGTCCAATTTGAAATATTTTTAATTTTTAAATGTTACCATGCGTAGAGAGTAACCTTGGGCCTTCTAAAATGTGATATTTTAACAATATACGATTCATCCATGAACTATAAATATTTTATCACAAAAATTTAAGTATACCAAATTTTTTAAGTTTTCTTTATTCAATTTTAAAATAAAGCCTTAAAAAAAACAAAAACTCTCTTTAAAAGCGCACACTGAATAGAAAAACCATTGAATAAATATCTCAAACCTGTAACTATATTCCCGCTTACTAGAAACGACGGTATTGTCTTATAACCTATAAGGCTTATTCATAAAACACAGTATTTGCGATATTCAAATGCTCGCTTCAGTAAACATGAAAAAATTCAAGGCCGTAAATAGTTAATTTTTGCGGGCTCTTGTGTGAATAGAGTGCGGGATAGAAATTTACTTGTAATAACTTTTATGTGTTTTATTTCTATCTGTATCGCTTTCCTCTGATATCAATTATTCTACGTTTGACTTAATGCAAGTAAAGTAAATGCGAACTCGGGGCTTACTGTATCAGACGAGTATAACATTTTGCGTAAGAGATGACACAGTCATCGCGCAAAACAAAAGGAAACATAATAAATATATATGTGATGAAGCACAGACAAATCAGTTGTAGCATAGACACAAATACAGAACTCTCTCAAGAAAGTAATAAGTACCATACAACTTACTACACAGGAAACAACATTAAATGTGATAAGAGACATCTAATGTCTCAAAAAAAAAAACTTTATCAAGAAAATAATTTGTAATAAAATTAATGGTTTGGTCAAAGAAATGGTTCTACGGTAATTCCGTTCTGGTTCTGAAATGTAAACATAAGAAAGCCGTGCGTGGCTAGCAGTAGAACACAAATATCCGGCTTCTGTAACAGAGAACATTTAGCCATTCTCTGACAAAATTGTTTAAATAAATTAATATAGGTCCAAGAGAACAGTTTGTAATAAATGAAGTACATTTACGAGACGTCGGCAAGCAAGCATCAAAATACGTCCGCGAATTCGACATCGTTTTGGCGACATTCATCGTAGTGATTGCTAAAACGGCTCCAATTTTTACAGTTATTTGCACGCCAAAAATAGTTATAATTAAGTAATACGGGCCTATTCTTAATAGTACTCTTTTTTTCTGCCTACTTACACTAAATATTGGCTTCAAATTATTATGCTGGTGCAACGTAAAACGAATTACGGTGGCTGTGTAATAAAGGATTTTCTGCCCTGTTCGAACTCAACCAAATTATCCGCCTTCCGTTTAAGGCCAAAAAGATCATTATTTTCTCTAAGAAAAACACCTATTAAAGAATAACTAAAGACATAACAGAAATCTGAATCAGTAATTAAGAGGATCTAAAAATTGCAATTTAAAATCATAATAAATACAAAAATACAAAATAATATATTTTAAAAGTATTAGTACATTTACAAATTCATAAATCAACTCACTTATTAAAACCTTGACAACATAAAATAGACTAAGCACTATTTTAATAATAAAAAAGTACATGTCAAAAGATTATGTGAGGGGCGATCGGTAATGTCCGCATATTGTTACAAGACGCCAGAACGACGTGTCCGAGTTTGTAGGGCATGAAGGACTTAATAAAAATAAAACAACTAAAGTCAATTTTTTTATTCACACGGCTATTATTTACAATATTAAACTATCTATCTCCACTATTAATATTACTATTCTTACTGAGCGCAATACTCGATATCTATGTCAATTCTAATTAATGTCGTTATCAATGCCTCTATATTGGTTACAGTCACTTAATTCACACTCATATATTTACACATATTCGATCTGTCTATTGTCATCATCCCAAATGTCCTACACGCACGCATCCAGTTCAATAGCCCTGGCCGTCAGTTTCTCTCTTCACTGTACCGATGCTCGCAGTACGCAGACTTCACTCCCGCTGGTCACTCTCGCCACCACTCGACGCTCTGCTGGTTCGTCGCTTAGCTGTCTTCGCACACCTGGTGCTTGTCGCACAACCCTCCAAACACTAGACTCTTAGACTGTCGGCTCGGAGCCCCATCGCGGTGTAAGTAGTCTCGCTGGCCCCATCTAGAAGGTTCCCTGCACCTCATGTCTCGCTGAGAGAGGTTAGGCCAATGACCAGATCGTTCTTACAAATATAACCCCAGAAATTCAATCCGCTGATGGTCAGGGGCACGCAATTCCTTATATGCTTATCTGGCACTCGCATCAGTGGCTCGCCTTTGTAAATCGCCGCTCGCACCTCGGGTTACGACCCTGACCTTGGCACATTAATTCGCTCCCTCAAACGGGACAGGGCAAGGGAAGCAATGCAGAGCAGCAAGCATGTCACATATTTTAAATAAACAAAAGTATAACTAAGTAAATTATACGAAGTAAAATAAAAGCAACTTAATCGTTTACTGTAACCCGTAAAATACCATAGATCAACAGTTCCATTCCAGAAAAGAGTATCCTTTTTCGTGTACTAGTGTAAAAGTAATGCAATACTGCAGAAACCCCCAAACAAATACAATAAACCAGTTAAAACTCCCCTATGCGAGGTCACGTGAGAAAATAACAATTAGGTCCACAAAAGTTTTTACAGAGAAGCAACTTCTTTCATTATAAATGTCCGCTGTACTCCCTTCTGGATTCCATCCCTATTTTCATAATAAAACAATTCAAAATTCATTATAGACACCAAAACAACTACAAAATAGTTTTAATATCTCGTTCAGTGTGTCAAATAGACCTAATTCAAAACACACATTGTCTTCTGACATCAGGAGTTCTTTTGTGGTCAGAAGAGAAGGCGAAACAGATTCGCTTAGTGGCTAGCGGGATGTCATTATGATTGTCGCCTCAAACTTAACAACCCCCTCCCCCATCGCAGTGAAAACTTGGCATTAATACAAATGTTCGTTTAATAATGCCAAATATTCGTTTACAAGTGTTCGTTTCAATTTGTTAGACCGGACCAGCTTAACCTTCTTCGTTTTAATGTATCCAAGCAGAGAATGATGGCTTCTTACTCGATAGCACCCTATGTGTTAGTCATTCCTCCTCTACAAATACAGTTTATTACAAGAGAGAAAATAATGTTTCCTCCTGATGTCGAAACTGTATTAAGGGAATACTTATATTTTGTATGGTATGAACAAAATTAAGATTCTCCATCAATGAAAATGAAGTCTTCTCGGTGACCACGATGTATTAACCAACGGCAAAGTTACTTCCCATTTTAAGGTTTCGATGCCCAGCGAGGCTGAATGCTTATTATTAGGTGAAATACTCTGAGCATTCTCCATTGCTACACCATGTCGTCGTTTTGACTACAGCCACTCTCGGCTCGTTTTTCGTGTTTGTTTCATGTCTCTGACTTGGTTTTCTGTGTCGACACAGAGTAGCAATGGAGTATGTTCCAAATATTTGACCTAAACATTCACCCCCATTGCAAGAACCTTCCGAACAACTTATGGTTATTGTCAAAAAAAGATAATTAAAGACCATTATTTTTGGTCACCTGAAATTCGTATTTAGCTTCGTGTGCGGCGGAAGTATGGGGTTCGATTCGAATGTATAAATAAGACTATTTGGAAAGCAAAGCCTACTTTTATTCATGACAATAAGCTCAAATTCCAAAATTTTCTCTTAACTTAAATAAATAATACCGTTAAAACTACAATAAAAATTAAGTTGAATATAAAATATTATCGAATTAACTGTATTTCTACTATTTGCTCATGCTATCAATGATCATAAAACATTAGGGTTGCAAATATGGCTATTGGTCTCCACAGCATTATGCCCCCAACGTAATAAACATTTAACACGTCGTGCCATCAGTGTTGCATTTTAAAGTATTTACAAGGTTATCATTTCAACTATATAAAGTAATCTGTATGAAATTATTTGGTAGATGATATACTCGGCTTGNAGCATTCTCCATTGCTACACCATGTCGTCGTTTTGACTACAGCCACTCTCGGCTCGTTTTTCGTGTTTGTTTCATGTCTCTGACTTGGTTTTCTGTGTCGACACAGAGTAGCAATGGAGTATGTTCCAAATATTTGACCTAAACATTCACCCCCATTGCAAGAACCTTCCGAACAACTTATGGTTATTGTCAAAAAAAGATAATTAAAGACCATTATTTTTGGTCACCTGAAATTCGTATTTAGCTTCGTGTGCGGCGGAAGTATGGGGTTCGATTCGAATGTATAAATAAGACTATTTGGAAAGCAAAGCCTACTTTTATTCATGACAATAAGCTCAAATTCCAAAATTTTCTCTTAACTTAAATAAATAATACCGTTAAAACTACAATAAAAATTAAGTTGAATATAAAATATTATCGAATTAACTGTATTTCTACTATTTGCTCATGCTATCAATGATCATAAAACATTAGGGTTGCAAATATGGCTATTGGTCTCCACAGCATTATGCCCCCAACGTAATAAACATTTAACACGTCGTGCCATCAGTGTTGCATTTTAAAGTATTTACAAGGTTATCATTTCAACTATATAAAGTAATCTGTATGAAATTATTTGGTAGATGATATACTCGGCTTGTGCATGAAGAAAACAAAGCCCTGCCGATAGATTTTTGTTATTGTGCTTTTCTCACAAGTCTTCGATTTATTTCTTGCAATATAAAAGTAAACATTATCCAAGTCATAAACTCGAATTTTGTCAAACACTCTAACAACACTCTTGCCATTTTTATGAAATGAACTATATTATTATCTCTACTATTATAATTTTAGATTGCTGACCCTAAATAGTTAAATTAATTATGCATTTGGTCGTATTTTAATTATATAAATCCTGTCCTTTTCCTCCGGTGACTAAACCTGAGGATATTTTCTTTATAGATTTAAACCACATTTCTCTTCGTGTACACTCCATCATCAATATTCTGTGCAACAACTACCTTGTCGCCTGCACAATGCAGTGAATGAGAAAACCTATCACTTACCGGCATTCCCATCATCTGTATGATTTATTATATTTTGAATGATCGTATTATCTTAAATGATATATGTTTTCTGTATGTATTAAGTCTTGCAAATTCATCTGATACCTTTCACNGAATGATCGTATTATCTTAAATGATATATGTTTTCTGTATGTATTAAGTCTTGCAAATTCATCTGATACCTTTCACGTTTGTGCACAGATGACCATTATTTGTTTGTGTCATTATTACTTCATCAATCATTGTTCCACTTATCTCCGTTCTGCTTCATGAATTAGTCTTATAACAAACTGATACAAGACGAATTTAGGAAGGACAAATCTAATTTTTAAAACATGTGCATATTGTGAGATAACTGAAATATAGATATATTGCTCTTTGTGTATTTCTGTGTTTCAAATTTGCGTGCTTGATAAAGCTTGTCGGCATTGTGGCTGTCATAATGGTAGTGTTATAATCCATATAGCTCTATGTTTATTTTTAAACAACACAACTAGCTCCGTATTACGCGTGTATCCTTAATTGTACTTAAGTTAACACAAGTTATATGATCATATCTACTCTTCAATTAATTCGGTTATACAAGTGTGTCGACTTGACAGCAAAACAGGTTTTCTTTCTAGGCCGAAAGCCACATCTTCAGTGATGTGCCTGAACCTACGAGTACAGTCAGCAATGTACTTCCCTGGTCACACGAATACACTTTTACAGAAATACAACCACTAAAACCATTGATTCAAATCTTTTAAGGCTTGTAAGGGACTTTTAAACAACAACGTATCTGTTTATCAGACATGTTTTATTACAAGAGTTTAAATAAACATGGTGAGGCAGTGCAGCAGGACTCAGTATGCGTGGTGGGAGTGTTGTTGTGGATGTGCGCCGTGGCCNAAATAAACATGGTGAGGCAGTGCAGCAGGACTCAGTATGCGTGGTGGGAGTGTTGTTGTGGATGTGCGCCGTGGCTGGACTTGTGTACCACGGCGTTGAAGCCATTGTGATTGTCTGCAGTGTAGTGCACGGTCCTGAGAGAACCGTCTGGCTCCACCAGACTGTAGGAGCCCTTCACCACGTCTCCATTCCTCGACTCCCATTGGTTCTTCACATCCCCGGTGTGCGGGTCGTTCACGCCGTACTTGAACTCGTACTGCGGGTACGCCTGCAACACACAAGTGTGCAGAAGAAATAACTTTTTTAATAATTTAAGTTATTTTAGGACAACTTGTTTCAGGACTTCCATCATTCAAATTTCGATACTTACTACGTATTTCATCATTAAGTATTAACATTACTTACTGGCTTTTGTATTCTGGAACAACTACCATACTCTCGTCATTCACAATCACTAGTACATTCCAGCACCATTTTCTATATTTACGATGATAGCATTAAATATTAATGTAAATGGGGTTTCACTTCGCACTGAGATCGCTGAGTTGTTCAAACATTTCTGAATTTCGATGTATCACGTTTTCAAATTAACTTACACAGTTTTATTTGGACTGGTTGACTTGTTTCGTTTTTATTTCAGTTTTTCCCGTGGAAAACATAGAAAACGTATTTTGTTTCCGCTTATATCTTCACCTATTGAGAAGAGTGTATGATACGTTCTACTAAGAAAAACCTCCATTATATATTNTTGTTTCCGCTTATATCTTCACCTATTGAGAAGAGTGTATGATACGTTCTACTAAGAAAAACCTCCATTATATATTAATAATGTAATCATGCCTCGGAACAAAATGTATACCTACCTTCAAAATTTCTATAAAGGACTTAACGAAATTGTTTATTTTTAAAATTCTCTATGCAATACGTTTTTTTAATCAAATATGCTCTATTTCATGAAGTTTGATTTATATTGTAATACTTTACATAATTTAGCTTATAATAGACCACATTATTGACTGCAAAGGCAAATACCAATTGGAATGAGTGAAGATATTTGGGCGGCTCTTAACAGCGAGGTCTTGAGAGTCTATGAGGGTGATTGAGAAAACCCGCCAACCAGCGGCCTCTTCCGGGCACGATTCCCACATGCGAAAATCTGGTGACCTGGCCGGGGATTGAGCCCGGTTCGCCTTAGTGGGAGGCGAACAGGCTAACCGCTCAGCCACCAATACCAATTGGATTTAATTGATGTAATTCTAAGAAANGCCTTAGTGGGAGGCGAACAGGCTAACCGCTCAGCCACCAATACCAATTGGATTTAATTGATGTAATTCTAAGAACGCATTTTCTATCAAGGGGTATTAACTAGACACATGCTTAACTATAAACAATTTTTATTTTATATATTTATGTATTTTCGTATCCTTGCTATGGGGAATGTTGCTTCAAGTTATTCCAAGTGTGTCTTGGCTGAAACAATTTTATAAGNGCCTTAGTGGGAGGCGAACAGGCTAACCGCTCAGCCACCAATACCAATTGGATTTAATTGATGTAATTCTAAGAAAGCATTTTCTATCAAGGGGTATTAACTAGACACATACTTAACTATAAACAATTTTTATTTTATATATTTATTTATTTTCGTATCCTTGCTATGGGGAATGTTGCTTCAAGTTATTCCAAGTGTGTCTTGGCTGAAACAATTTTATAAGGAGAAAAACGAATAGGTTTCTTATTATAACCTTTGATTATATAAATATTTTCAAGTTAGTAGCTCGGATAAAATTTCTCCATCGGGACATGCATGACTGTATTAAATATTGTGTTACACTATTGTTTTACCCTAAGAACGCAGGGAAATGTTATATGTGTTTAAGCTTTTAAACTTGCCACCAGTTGTCACCTTCATATTCATAAAAATATTAAGAATCCTAAGAAATTTAAGTGCGTAATTATTTATTATATCGGTCACTTGTGCATACTTAAGTTGAATATGCCAGGTATTTTACGCTGTCTGGGAGTTCAGCAGGGTTTGAGCACATAATCAATAAAAATAAGGGTGCCGAATTTGTTTTCTAATATTTTTTTTAATAGAACAATATTTCACGTAGAAAATACTTTACTCTGTTAGTTAAAGTAATATTAAAATTCACTGTTATTACCTAGACGTATATAAGCTCATGTTAACATTGCTACTAAACCTTTTCAAATGGTCAAGGTTAAATTAGGCGTCTCACAAGCAGTATATAATTATTTCTATTATGCCCTGAGTAAACTACTGTTCATTCATGACAATGTCCTTGCTTGTCAATAGAATTTTGAATTATAATACTGCGACTGCCAGCTGTCGCTATCTCACGCTGCAGTTCACAGGTGTATCAGGTTCCAATAGTAGACTAACATAACCTGCTTGAAATACAGGCAAATATTTTTTACTTATTTAAATTACTTAAAAAATATTTACTTTCCTCATAAAACAGAACAAAATTGTTGTTTGGCATGTACGTTGCTCTTTACAATATTTAAAAAATAGTTTATAATATTTTATTGATTAGTTTAACGTCGATGCCCACTCATTTGTTGTATCCGTGCGGATTTAAGTAATTAAGTACTAAATATTTTGTAATCTACAGATTATTACGATTATTAAACCACTCTGGAAGTTCTAATGACTTTGCTCAGTAACTGAAAATACTAGAATATTTTCTTTAAGTTGTAAACTAAGCAGAAATGGAGCAAGGAATTAGGCACATGGCGGCTAATTCTACCGGATCTCTTCACCCTGACCCAGCCTCAACACGGTACCTCAGAAAAGCAAGAACCAGAGATGTACAGCAAATGTAACTTTAAAGTTTTCCACTTCGTACAAATACAACTGTATGATGGGTATGTTTCCACATACCTTAACTTCTTTAACTCGGTTCAGAACAATCAAACTTTGATTTACGGAACACAAAACAAGCATGTTAAACTATCTCATCACATAGATTTCACAGCACGCCAATTTGGTATATATACTTTGTAGTCATCTGGACTGAAGTATCAGCAACGAGTTCAAAAATACCGTGACTAAAGAATTTTTAATAATGCATCCGTTGAGAAACCAAGGGAGGGTCTCCTTGACGATTATAATTCTCAATTATGTATGGAGGAAAACGTTTACAAGTTAACAAAATTAAGAAGAGTTAAACATAAAAGTGTACTCTTTATATTTCTCTCCATAAAATTAAAAAAGTAGACTGGTCATGTATAATCATGACCAGAGGCGTGTGCCGGTACGAGACAGTGCTAGTGTCTGGTATGCAATACTGCAACACTGCCTCGCCAGAGAGAAATCACTGAACTGACTCTTGAGAGACGCGAAATGATTTACAATACGTGAGCGAAACCAATTGCTTCCCGTCTCTATACTCATATTTGCCCATAATTAAGCGGAGGTACAATTATGTCCCATAATCCTCGTAGAAGCATCCTCCTGGCACACACGTTCAGCGTTGGGAGACAAATGGCCGCAGATACCCACATGTGACTCGTGATGCGTAGCTGGCAGCGGGTAGTGTTGGTAACCTGGGTACGCCGACGCCGTAGCAGCCACCATCAACACCGCCAACACCTGTAACAGTGTCATGTTTGTTACTTTCGTAAACTGAGCCACAAAACCCTACAGTCTGTTGTAATATTCGGGTATCTGTAGGACGTGTTCACTAGTGTCTGTGCTGTGGGAATAGAATTTCTTTTTGCTTTTTTATGTACTGTAAATTAAATGTTGTGTTTATTAGGTCGGCTGATTACGTTTGTCCTCTAAATCGAATACACATTTTATTACCTTGGGTATGTTCATGTAAATTTTTATAAAATTTTCATATATATATATATATATATATATATATAGTTTTAGTCTATGCTAATAAAATTTCATAATTTTTCAAGTATTTCTGAACACTATCTAAATTAAAAAATTTGTTAACAAAATTGAGTAATATTTTTTACTAACAATGATTATTTAATATTTTTAATGATAGTGGTTCTGTAAGTGGATTTATTTAGATGTAATCTTTGAAGTGTTTAAGACGGTTGACGATGAAAATAAGATTGTGCTGTCTCTTTGCGAGTGAGAAAACGCAATCTTACAAAGTGACGGCCTGTGAGAGAGACTTGGCCAAACAAACGTTTCTTAAAACTGGCGAATTCTGCTCGAGCGTACGAGAAAATGTAAGCATTAATTTCATGCAGGTATTTACCAAATTTAAAAAAAAATTAGTGACAACAGGTGCCACGTGATTGACAGAGAGAAATAAAGACTAACACCACAAAGTACGTTACCTGGAGGGAAAACATCGTATTTGGCCGACTTGCTGCACACTCTCTTGATACTGAGAATGTCTGGTAGTCCAGTCCTACTCGAACGCGATGTTTTATACCGACTGTGTGACGTGGGCATCGTGTCTTGGCAACAGGAACGCCGCCCGCATAGTTTTGCCCAGCAGCGAGGTAGATTTCGCGGCCGGAATGCTGAGACTATTAACTACTTCCTCCCCTGACGTAGTAAGATAAAACTTAACGAACTGAACGTTGCATTTGCCAAGCAACTTCCTGTGTTCGTGTGACTTGATGCGTGCGGTAATTATGAATGGCCTAGCTGCGTGTAACCAGGCCCCATTGGCATGGACTGCATTGCGCCAAAAGTATAACAGATTACGTCGACAGCGTTCAGTTTTCGCGTTTATCTTGTAACAAAAACTCTTGAGTTTGATTATTTCATATGAGTCATCTAAGCCTATATGGAATTAAGAGATGTAATAATAATTTTTTTTTCGTTGCAAGACTTATGGAATGGATTTCTTTAGTATACGTATTGCTTAAATTATTAATAAGAATAATGTAAAAAAGAAATTTTTGAATACCTGACAATTTTTTTTCGTTACATCTCTGAAATCGATAATTTTATTACGATTTCAGATTGAAATGTACTTTGATTCAAAATATAACTATATGAGATGTCATCCGATTGTTCAGTGGCAGCACGTTTCAGACTTAAATGTAATCAAATTACAGTTGGTAACCAAACCTAAGTCAGAGCCCGATTATATTTATGTACTAGGATATACCAACGTTAAATGCTTTAAAGTGTATTATTAAATAGGTATTGCAATTGATAAACTCTCTGTAGCTTCCTAATTTATAGTACTTGTACATGTTATGAAAAAAATCACTTATATTAGTTTTTTTTAATTAGTTAAAAACACATTATTATGAATAATTTATTGAAAAATGTACTAGAAATTGATAGGGTAGGCACTGCATATAATACATTAGTTAATAATGTCACTTTGTTGATGACATCTAGTTTGAAAGTTGACTTCACTGAAAGAGATTCCTTGTGAATATACGTAAATATTATTATTATACGGACTAACGAACTTCTTAAATACAAATTTTCGTTTACGTATTTTTGATAGTACTAAGTGTGTTTCAAATGCGCCTAACTAGATAACGTGTATTAAACGTAAGTTTTAAATATACTTCTACCCAGGTATAATTTTCTCAGTGTGCTGTCTTAACGAGATTTTTCACAGGTGTAGGCCTGAAAATGTACTATTTTATTTGTGTAGAATATAAAAACATGCCAAGTCATTGAATTAACAGTAGTATTCAATATAACGTCACTAACAGTCGTGTCTAATGAGATGTGTAATACACAATTAAAAAATGTATATACAGCAAACTTATTTAATTTAAATGTATTATTATCTTTCTTTTCCTCTTCTTGGGGAAACCTTTGTGATAGGTAGAGATTAATTACTAACAATATAACATGGCTATTGTGGTTATTATTTCTTTACTATGTCTAGGAGAATATATTTTATAAACGATTTACTGTCGCCTAAATTTGAGAAAAATAAATGATGACCTGAAAAATATTATTATTTTTCTTCTCTTAAAAACAAAAATTTAACATTTTTTCTTCCTTGTAAAAAATAAGTAATATTAATTTTTCTGTGAATAACCGAAAAATTGCCGATATAAGTAAGAATTTACCTACTTGTATCTACGTTTATATACGATCAATTAATTTTTATTGTGACTAAAACACTTGATACTATAAAATTACGTTTTAAAGAAAACTCAGCAGATTGAACTTTAACAATATTTGATGGTTATCGACCGAGTGGACATTGAATTTTGAGGTGTAGTCTATTTTAGGAAAATTACAATTTAAAATGAAACACAATTAGAGATATTATTTGGCAAATCTAGTTCACACAATTAAGTCTTCAGCACACCACATTTTTAGTTTAAATATATTTAATGCTATCAGATATTCACGACGCGCTCAACGCGCTCGGATGCCCTCCATTTTCTGTCCTGTTCACCCTCCCTTGATTTCCCCTCCTCTCATACGTTATCATTTTTTTTATCAGGCCAGAATTAACGCGGAAAAATCCCAGGCTCTATTCATTACAAGAAGAAGCAAACCAGACAACCTTAAAACACTAAAATACAACAACGCAGAAATACCCTACTCTACACACGCTAAATACCTAGATTTAATAATAGGTGAAAAATTAATATTACATGCACAAATAAAAGAAACACACAAATTAGCAATGGCATAATTAATACAGATATGACCACTTTTAAAATCACCCAGACTACCCTTGAGACTCAAATTACTAATATGCACTTCTTTAGTCAGATCAGCCCTAATGTAAGGTAATGAAATCTGGGGAAATGCCGCCAAAGTATTAATTCAATCATTGCAAACAGTTAAAAATAAAATATTAAGAGTACTGGGTAACACTCATCATTATACACGAAATTTAAATCTGCGCAAAGCTTTAAAAGTACCTCTAATTGTCAACAAAATCTTTTCACAAAATTTTAACTACTATGATAGCATTGCAATCCACAGTAATCCATTAATCCGAAAACTTGGTAAATACCTCCCGGATACTGACACTCAACTAAAACGTCCAAAAATTCCCCGTTTACAAACTTCAAAATTATTAAAACGTAAGAAAACGACACACTAAACCCCCCGGCCGGCCGAAAAACCTCTGATCGGTCTGGGACAAAAATTCGGGCAGTTTAACAAAACTTGCAGCTCTCGCTGCGAACGCATCCCCCTTCCACCTTCTGACAACCCGTGCGTCTCCAGAGATTTTAGCTTTCATAATCGCGCTGACTGATTTCTCAACTGAATTATTATTTACCCCATTTGGTTTATATTGTCTAACTAAAATATATACTGAATCCATTTGAACTAAGGGATTCTCATAAACATTGTTTTCAACCTCACTGTCATCTCATGCTTGACCACACTCAACCAGACCTCGCGTTCTTAGAGTGACGGGATTTGTATTTGACATTAGAATCCACTTTTAACATACCAAACCTGGCCGGGGACCTAAAAAAATCCTTGTCCAGGCTTTAACCTAACCTGTTTTTTTTTTCTAAATACCTAGGCGGCAGCTTTACTGCTGCCTTCCTCCCCACATGTTGAGGAGAGGGGAACATGATGGGTACCGGGCTTGCTGTGGTAACTCGGCGGGCTCTATTATTTGTGTTTCGGCACAAATAATTTCTGTGTCACTCTGCTATATTTTTTTCTCATATCTAGATGTTGTATTTGTTGCATGAAATGATCGAGATCGAGTTTATTTACACCCTGAATAAGGATAACTTTTGAATAATTTACGGGACCTCGACTTTGAAGTGGATGAAGCGATGACCGTAGCTGAGCTGCGGTGGTCAGTTGGTGTCAACAAGGTATGATGGCGCAACCCTCTGAGCGAGTGGTCCCGGTGAGTGTCGCCAATGGTCCGCCTAAAGTAGACAAGTTATTCCTGGTAGCCTTGAATAACCTATCTCCCTTGACATCCGTAGAACCAGTTAGTATTCTATATTTCTTTATTGCAGTGAGTAAAATAGCTAGTCTATGTTTTAGTTCTGAGGATAGTCTCCTAAAAAGCCATAGCGATTAAATGTGAAGGATTTATTTTACAATTACTTCGTGAACAAAACATGTTATTGGAAGATAGTAACTTTGTGGACTTTAAACGCAGAGTGATCGAGACATTGTTCCCCCGCGCGTTAAGCATCAATGNCTCGAGACATTGTTCCCCCGCGCGTTAAGCGTCAATGGAAATGCGACTTTATCTACAGATACCAAAGGCCAGGCGAGCCTATGTATGATTTTTTTAATTACATTTGTGCATTTCATGATGCTTTATGCTTACAAATAAGTGAATCCGAACTGGTTAGTGTTATCGTAGATAATTTGGCTCGGCACATGCGCGCTCAATGCACGCTTGTTTCTGTTCCATGTAATTTTCGTGAGCTACATCAGTTAGCTGTCGAAGTGCAAGGCCGTCTTGTTGCCTCTAGCGAGCATCGCGCGTGTTTTCTACCTGCCATACGAGCCGGACGCGACTGCAACTCCGCATCTTCCGGCCAAATTTTCAATATACAGAATGTCGTGCAACGCGGTTCTTTGGTGCGGTGCAGTAGTTGTGCTGTTCAAGCACATGTGACAAAGAATTGTCGATACATCAGGCCTACGATGTCCGAAAGAAAATGTTTTCGGTGCGGCGAGCTCGGTCACCGGCGTAGGACTTGTCCTAAGGCGGGAAACGAAAATTGACTGGAAANTTTATTTTACAATTACTTCGTGAACAAAACATGTTATTGGAAGATAGTAACTTTGTGGACTTTAAACGCAGAGTGATCGAGACATTGTTCCCCCGCGCGTTAAGCATCAATGGAAATGCGACTTTATCTACAGATACCAAAGGCCAGGCAAGCCTATGTATGAATTTTTTGATTACATTTGTGAATTTCATGATGCTTTATGCTTACAAATAAGTGAATCCGAACTGGTTAGTGTTATCGTAGATAATTTGGCTCGGCACATGCGCGCTCAATGCACGCTTGTTTCTGTTCCGTGTAATTTTCGTGAGCTACATCAGTTAGCTGTCGAAGTGCAAGGCCGTCTTGTTGCCTCTAGCGAGCATCGCGCGTGTTTTCTACCTGCCATACGAGCCGGGCGCGACTGCAACTCCGCGTCTTCCGGCCAAATTTTCAATATACTGAATGTCGTGCAACGCGGTTCTTTGGTGCGGTGCAGTAGTTGTGCTGTTCAAGCACATGTGACAAAGAATTGTCGATACATCAGGCCTACGATGTCCGAAAGAAATGTTTTCGGTGCGGCGAGCTCGGTCACCGGCGTAGGACTTGTCCTAAGGCGGGAAACGAAAATTGACTGGAAANAAATGTTTTCGGTGCGGCGAGCTCGGTCACCGGCGTAGGACTTGTCCTAAGGCGGGAAACGAAAATTGACTGGAAATCGGTGTGATTTTTCCAGTCGGCCAAAAGATAAAATCCCGCGCACTATTAGGAAGTGTACGGTGTTGATCACGTGTGGGAGGAGGAATTTTTCTGCCTTGGTTGACAATTTGTGTCTTGAGGAATTACTTTTTTTAATAACTCTTGGATTCGAATATCGTATCCAAAGGACGTGTCATATGTATATCTGAGAAACGCGTGTGTCGCTAACGGTGACATCCTTATTCTAGGGCTGCATGTTTAGGGAAAACTAGGGCGTCGGTTAACCTCGAAGAATTTTATTTGTCTTTTGGGTTTGCTCCGAACATCAGGATTGGCCTTCCGGTCAACGCTGTTCTGGACGTGTTCTCTCCTTTGCTTGATTGCACGAGTTCGGCTACTGATTTTCAAATTCGATTGGATCAATTGAAGGAGGAGTTTAGTGATGTCATCTCTTCACGCATTGGCAAATGTGATGTCCTTCCTTACAAGTTCTCNATCAATTGAAGGAGGAGTTTAGTGATGTCATCTCTTCACGCATTGGCAAATGTGATGTCCTTCCTTACAAGTTCTCTTTCACGGATGATATTCCGGTGCGCGACCGTCATTTCAAATGTCCTCCCCCTAAGCTCTTAGCCTTTCGGTAAATCATAAATAAGTTGTTAGAAGCTGGCANGACCGTCATTTCAAATGTCCTCCCCCTAAGCTCTTAGCCTTTCGGTAAATCATAAATAAGTTGTTAGAAGCTGGCATAATTGTTCCATCCACGTCAGATTATTGTTCACCGGGGTTTTTTGGTGTGTAAAAAGGAAAGTGACAAGTATCGTTTGATTGATAACCATTCTCTTGTAAACAAGAAAGTTCATAAAGATCATTTTCTGTTGCCTAACATAGATTGCGCCCTTCAGCACTTGAGTAAAGCCCGTGTGTTTTCAGTGTTAGATTTAAATAATAGCTTTCACAAATGTTTGCTGGATCCCTCCTGCAGGAAATATACTGCTTTTAGCACACCGTGGAGTCAGTATGAGTTCACGCCCATTCCAATGGGTTCAAATTTTGGCAGTCAAACTTTGTCCCGAGTGTTAGATCATGTTGTGTCTGAGTATAAATTTAAATTTGTTTTTAATAAAATCGATGACATATTGTGTACAGTTATTATCTCTAGTATCATTTGCCCCACTTGCGTCAGGTGTTTCTCAAAATGCGGGAAGTGGGTTTAATGTAAATCCCGATAAGGTAACCTTGGGTTCGAACAAGGTGAAATTCTTGGGATATCTGCTCTGCGAGGGTCAACTGATGATTGATCCTCTTCGTGTGGCCCCTATATTAAGTTTTCCTCGGCCTAAAACCTTGAAGGGAGTGCAAACATTTATAGGATTACTGGGTTATTACTCCCGCTTTATAGGGCATTTTTTAGAATTGGCAGCACCCTTGAACTCGTTAAAAAAGAAGGGAGTTGAGTTTCAGTTGGGTGAGGAGCAGGAGTCAACCTTTTCCCTGCTAAAGCAAAGTTAGTTTCACCTCGGGTGATCCTTCTACCGTATTTCTCTCGCAGCGTTGTCGTACAATTTGATGCCTCGTTACCGGCTATAGGCGCTGTCCTAAGCCAGAGTTATGTTCGGCGCCAATGGCTTACGCCAGTCGCAGACTCTCTGAGACGGAGCGAAGGCTGTATATATATGAGAAAGAAACCCTGGCATGCAATTACAGGCTTGAAAAATTTGCGTCATATATTGAACATGACGAATTAAATCTCTAAACGGGCAATCAGGCGTTGAGCTGCGTCCTTAACCATCCTCAACAGTTGGGCAAGCTGGGTCCTTGGGTGCCACGTCTGTCTTTATTCCGTTCATCACGTTTGAGGTTCCGAAAACCAGGTAGCTGATTCTTTATCCAGAATGTATGATCCGGCGATTTTTGAAATGGATCAGGTGGCAGCTCCTGAGGCTTTTCTTAATATTATACATGGTTTCTCTGAATTTTCTGTAAAGTTACGTCAAGCTCAGGCGGATGATGGTTTCTGTGTTCAGGTTAAAAGGGACCTGAGTAGTGGTGTTGTACTCCGTTATGTTGTTGAAAACTAAATTTTTTACTTTACCAGTAAAAGTGGACGTGCTCGTGAGATAGTTGTACCAGAATCATTGAGACCTATCGTATTGCCATACTTTCACGAGTCTGTGTTTGGTGGTCATCTGGGTGTTAGTAAGACTTTCAATAAAATTGCTGTACAGTTTGGCTGGCCTGGTTTAAAACTTAAATCTGTCACATAGATTATAGCACTGGCGTAAGGGTCTATATTCGGCGTTACCGCATATTCATATTGGCCAAGGAAGTTTTTTGATTTGTTGTATTTGTTTGAATGTTTATGCAGTATTTAATAAAATAATATTTATAAATAATAAAGTAATTATTTATTATCATCTGATATGAAACTATTAATTTGTAGTAGTATTTTACTGTCCTGACTGTGTCATAAATGGTAGTGAGCATTTCCATATCACAGCTGGTGTATTCTACTGTTTTATTTTCAATTGAGGACATCAAAATTGGAGTCCTAAAATAGCTGGATGGCTACGGGTGACGCAGGTACGCTCATTACATGCATCATCACCTCTATGCGCAAGGCAGTAAACTGGCTTGCATCCTTTACAAATGCAATTTGTCTCCTCAGATTATTAGAGGTAACACTATTATTTCATGGAGCAATATTGGAGAGAAAGGTGTGCTGCAAGTCCCTCGAGATGAGTAAAAAAATTGTTAAATAAAAAACAATAATTTATATTTAAAAAACTTATATAATACATATTATTCAAACGGGCACTTTTCATAAGCTTCCATTTATTTCAATGCAAGATTTCTATGTTATGCTCGTACATACGTGTATAACAGCTTATGTTGTATATATGTATATTAAAATTTTGACAGAAATGAAGGATGTAATAAAATTATCGAGACAATGGTTTATTTGTTATGTAATAAAAGCTAGGATTTTAGCAGATATTTTTATTTACATACAAATAGTAATAGTTACAGTCATACACGCGAGTCTCGTGGGTTCGAAAAACACAAATAATAAAAAATAGCAAGGTTATTTTTTGAAAATTTTCATTAATAATAATTTTATGGATATATATGTATAAACATACACATTTATATATAAATTTTTTCCACATCAACGAAATTCAAGAAATCAGCTGTCCAGTTGGATTGACAAAGCATCCTACAACTAGCAGGGGGCCACAGTGGTGTAGTGGCTAGAGCGCTCGCCTCCCACCATGACTAACAGGGATCGATTCCCGGCGAGGTCGCTACCTCATTTTCGCAATGGGAATCGTACCAAGAGATTCCGCTGGTTGGCGGATATTCTCAGGAATATAAAAAATCCTCTGCCCTTACATTCCGGCGCTGCCCCATATTCAAATTTCTTTCACTCAAGACCCCGATGTTAATGGCCACCTAAATCTCTCCAGTTCACTCTTCTAACTTTAGCCACAGTAGTTATGTCCAGCTTCAGTGCTCCAGATCTGACATAGGCCGACTACTTAAAGGAGAACACTTTATTAGGCCAAAACCATCTTCAATTTATAAGAAACGAGTTACACCTAGTTAAAAAAACCTATTTCGCTTTTCAACACACTTCTGTAAAATTACGAAAAATTTTACAGAGTGCATTTTGGCTGAAATAATTCAAATGTTCTTACACGGTCGCATATTTCCCTAGATAATCGTTTACCGTTTGTTTACATTTACCCACTGTCTCATTTATAGAGCTGTCTTCATTTGTGCACTTAGTTCCTCTCATAATTGTCTGAGCAAACGCTTCCGATTTCAATAATTTTGTTTCCTGGGTGAAATATTAGTTCTCGCCTCTGCTCTCTGCACTATGGCTTCAAATAAATACTCTTTTCTTAATTAAAGATCTGCCGATTACTGTCGCAGCACGTCCCTTTAACAACCAACAGTTTGGTTCGAAACTCTCTTGAATGTTGCCGTGTACTTGTTATTGCGCGCCACCTGCGCCCCGAACATCAGTGGGAGTGGTTCTGCGTCCGTGCCGAAGCCGCAAGCACTTGTATTGTTCTTTAGGGGAAGGCCCGGCGACCCCGTGAGTTGCACTGGCTCCGTTATTATATACACCAATCCTTGTCACTTAATGCTGTTTGGATCTCTTTACAGCAAGGCAAGCGTCAGCCATGTCCTATAATCCATGACACAAGGCAACAAAACAAATACTCTCTCTCTCTCTCTCTCTCCTCATGCACTCTTACATCCCACGGATTGTATCACAAAGGCATACAATTAGTGTGGTAATGAGGTGTGTAATACGCTCAGTCAGTGGCATAGCCAGGAATTCCTCGAGGATGGAGTGGCTTAACGAACCGAAGCCAGTGACACCACAATCCTATATCTCTGGGTCAAGTAGACTTGATTGTAGTGCATATTATTTCCTCTGGAGGAGGGAGGTACAGTCGGCCCTCAAAGGGGAATGAGACGATTACACTTACTGAAGTAAAGAAAAAGAGGACAATTAGAACAAATTATAGGAGAAGAATTACCGCAAAGTATAAGAAAATGTACTATAGTATACAGCAATCGCATATGTTTATCACAGTTAAAAGATAATTAATATTTTTAATACAAACTGTTGATAACTTAATGGGCTAAAATGGGAGGCGGGAAATTATAACCACCACCCCGTGGCTACACCCCGGGGCACAGTGGTATGTTGTCACATTCGACACATAGAAGTAAGAACTTCTGTAGGAATAAACCACAAACAAATGAAGTTTGTACAGAACTTAATCTTAAGGCTATCTAAAATGTGAAATTAATATAAAAATATTTGATGTAAAAGCTTTGTAGACCCACCTATTTTAATACATTGTATTACCCATCGTTGTTTAGATATTTATTTCAAAAAGTAACTGTACTGAATTGGTTCTATAAAACAATCATTTTAAACAGATGGCTACAAAATCTCATTACTTTAAATACCTGCCAACTATGGCTTGCGTCACTCACCAACGTTCCTTCTTTCTTTTTTTTTTGTAGCTATTAATCTTACCTATCAGAACAGACATAAAGCCCTAAGTTATTAACATATATAGTTAATTTTGTTAAACTTTAAATTATAGTTATTTTTAAAAATAGCATAATTTTGAAAGAAATATATGTTGATAATTCTGATATTATGCCGCTACTGAAGGGCAAAGTAAATAGCTAAAATAGTCACAATCGCGTTTTGGGAATTTTTTGTTTCAAATGTTTAAACCAGCTTGAAATCAAAGGAACCAGTTGGTGAGTTAAGGCGGACATTATAACTCTTATTAAACGCAGGTAGGGGCGGTGGAACCATTGGTGGTTGATTTGGGGGGGGGGGAGTCATACGACATCCTAATAATCTACAGTTAAGGGTCAGATTCTCAGAAGGAATAATAAACACGCACAAAAAATCTGACTTTGTATTTTTTTTTAACTTAAATGCTTCTATTTGAATAGTGCAGAATTTCTACAATTTATATGGTGCGATGTTTTTATAAACATTATCAATTATCATGTTAAAATAAAAAGAAGTGTGTATGTATTATGTCAGTTTCGATTTAGCCTGAATATTAATTATGTTAGTATGAACTTTTCAGTAATATCTGCTGGTGTTAATTTCAATTTAAAACACATTTAAAATAAGCTATATATGATTTGTACGCATATATTTAATATTTACCCGTAATCCCTTAATGACGGATACCTTTCGCCACACTCGCACGCAGAGTTTCGCTTGAATCAAGATATGCAAATGTTCATATTACTGTCGTAGTGTACAGAAACAGTCTTATTACGAATTCCCTTGTTTCTTTTCCATCGGACTACGTTCTAAAATCTTCTTGTTTGTTGAAATATAAACCTCATAAAAATTTTGGAATACTGTGAGATATGTCAGTTTGGGTGGTAGGAATTATGAACTTCTTTTGTTATCAACAGAGAGCGCACTAACGCATTCAACATGCCTGGGACAAGCTAAAAACAGCAGTTCATAATCGTCCATAGCCTCCAGAAACACATCCAGATCTCATAAGAGCTGCCCAGATGGAATGGGGCCTTCTTCCAGAAGATGACATCGTCACATTGATTGCAAGCATGCCACGGCGTGTTAGGGACTTGTACAGTGCACATGGAGGCCGTGGGAAGAAAGAAACACTCACTAATAAGAGACACCATAACGTTAATTGTGTTGTTCTTTCGTGGTTATTTGTCTGCGATATTGGAAAAATATTTTTTCCTAAAAAAAACTTTGAATTTTACGTTTTGTATTGGTACCGTTGGTAACGTCTAATTGCTATGATTTCTTTTATGTATATTCCATACTTTTCTGCAATCTTTACGTAATTCCAAACTCTTTGTGTGCCTGTTTACTGAATCCACGCCTTTCATGTCTCTCGGTATGAAAAATAATTGACTAGCACAACACCGGTCCATATAGTACATAATAGGGAGTTATAGCTACGAAATAAGCTATGTATACTAAAGGTTGTAGAAGTAATTAATTTTGCTGCGTGTTTCAATACTTGATAGGCACTCAAAATTCCTGCACGCACCAAGTCACACGAGCAAAAAATTATTACTTGTCTCGGCACCTGTAACGTAATGTTCAGCGTGCTTTCATTTTATTTCGCCAGTGAAGGAAAAACTGCTCTCGGCATTGCTAATACGTAACCTACTTCGTTACTGGAAAAAGCTACGCGCCTGGAATTCCTGTTGCAAATACACAATGCCTACGTCACACAGTTGGTATAAAACATCACGTCAGGGCAGGAATCAGGCACATCACAACACCACTTCTTAGTAGCAAGTGTCTGTGCAGCAAGTCGGCAGCTAACGATGTTTTCACTACAGGTAACAGATTGTGCAGTTCCAGTTGTTGTTGTACAATTTAGTTACGCTGCCCTTGTTATCATTGATTATTTTATTCTCGTGACAGTTACATCTGAACTGCACGATTACTTTTTGTAAGCTCGTACCGAATTTGTCAGTTTTTTTTTTAAATTTATTTCACCACGAACTTTCTCATATGCCACCATATTGTATATAGGCGTATATTTCCTGTTCACAAAGAGAGGGCAACATACAAAATTCTAAGATTACATTAAAACAAATCCAGTTCACGTTATTAAGTTGAAGGAATATTAAATGATCATATAATTTAAATTGACTCAAATTTATCACTAGCAATTTATTTCGTTATTTCATATAAACAAACAACGGTGAGATAGAAGTCCATAGATTAATAAATTGGAATAAATATTATATAAAAGTCACACGAATATACGAGTATGAATCAAAGAAAATGTATTTTTTCATTATAAAACGAATTGTATCAGCCCGCCTACTAAGTTTCAAGTAATAAACTGTGATTGAAAGTTGTAAAAAAATTTTTATTTCCACAGTACAGACAGGCTAGCAAACATATTCCTGCAGATACCCGAGGATGAAGGCAGACTTGACAGTTCGGTGGTATAGTTTACGAAAGTAATAAAAGTATTACTGTTACAGGTTCTGGCGGTGTTGGTGGTGGCTGCTGCAGTATCGGCGTACCCAGGATACCAACACTACCCACTGCAAGCTGAGCATCACGAACAACACGTGAGTACATCTAGAGCCACCTGCTTGAAAACACTATGGATTTTCCGTCGAAATGATCACTAAAACTTCGTGCTCATGTGGCGAAGAGGCCGAACCGATCTTATTTCGGGACTCATTCATAGCATGGCTAAACAATCAGAGTATACACGATGCATTATGAGGTTCACAAAACTTCTAAATGAGGTGGTCGCGATATCGTAGGCCATTCTGTGCATCACCATACCCTGTTAAAGCGAATTGTGAGTGCCAGCAAAATGTGTAAATCTGTAGTAGCATCGAACGTAAAGAATTCTATTGCAGGTGTGAGGGATTTTTAAAGGTCTCGCAGTGTGCGAATTCCCAAAACATAAAATCAAGGACAGAATTGTAACTAATATATATATATATATATATGTGTGTGTGAAGGTTGGATTTAGTGATAATTAATTTGAATTCTAATAAAAATAACTTTAATAGTTAATGCACTCTCAAGTTTTCCATTTAAAAATCGCATTTTTTTAAATAAAATTAGTAAGCTTCCAAAATAATTGTACTAAAATAAACGGTATCATATAATCGACAACTCTATAATTATTAAATCCGTAAGAATTTAACAAATATATAAAATAATTTTTTAACACGAGTTTTTCAAAAATTAAAATGGGTTTTAATAAAGAAAATTTATTTTTTTTTTAATTAAGTTTTGCCTCAGTATTAGTTCGAAATCACCGACTATGAGATTACCTCTTCGTCGTTGGAGAATGGAGAGGTTTTGGTGGCTCTTGAAAAACGAGGTCTTGAAAGCCGATGAGGGTGAAACAAGGTGGTTGGGTAGCAGTACAGGAATGCCACGGTGGAGGAAACGGGAGATAAATGAGAAAGCCCACCGACCAGTTGCATCGTCCGGCACAAATCTCAAATGCGAAAACCAGGAGTGGACCTCGCCAGGGATCGAAACCGAACGGTTCGCCTTGGGGGGAGGTGAATGCCGTAGCCGCTAGACTCCACTATCTCTTTCTATGGCGGATTTAGATAAAAAAATAACACGACTATATAGCGAATGGGCCAGCCGCTTCCAATCACATGTTACAATTTACATCTCTGTTTCGTGAAACGAAATGGGGAGACATTCATCCAGTAAAATAGCCCTAGAACATAGTCAAAAGCACCTTGATTTCCAATTAAGTCAATTTGAATTTCTTTTTGATGGTAGAACAGTGGTGATTTCGTTGATTGTCCTCTTGAATTCAGTAGTAAAATGATGAGAAATGTTCATATTCGCTGTCACTGCGTGCATGATAAAGAATGCTCGTCTTTCTTGCTACACAAAACACTAACAAGGCTGTAGCTCATTCTCGTCCGACTATGTACATGAGTGAACTGACAGGGAATCCAAAGTGCAAATACTTTTCGATATTTCAAATAGTCATGAATTAGTTTGTGAGATGTTCCAATATTAATGATCACTGTATGCGCCATGTCACGGATCTGATTATTATGTATTTCTTTTTCATTTCCGATGGCCACTGTACTACTAAAAAAAGGACATATGGATGTCCACTGTGTCTTGAGCAGACATACACAACTTTCTTCACATTGGTCCAGACAATACAGAATCACCACACACAGCAACAGATTTCATGTGGATGCCACCGCATGTAAAGACATTAGCCCTCTCACACCAGAAAAAGAACGAACTACTTCCTTACACCGTATCACTGACACTCATGCCATACTATGTAGCAGAACTTCTTGTGGTGCAAGCACAGTGTTTCCCAGCATGTTTCGGTTGCTCGCGTCGTTATGCCTGAATTTTAGAGACTATGGCGAAAATTGTGATACATAGTGTGTAATAACCCCGTTTATAAGGTTGCTACATTATTTTCATATCAAATCCTGCAGTTTAAGTAAGTTAATATTAGAAAACCATTCTTACATGGGATAGTGTAGTTAACTTTAAATAATTATTACCAACGAAATTCATGTTCTTCCTTAAGTGCAAGGTAGATGCGTAAGATCTGTGATAATTCAATTATGAGATAACTGACGTTAAACCGGAACCAGTATTAAGGATATCGTTTTGTAAGTAAATTCTTATGTCCTCGTGTTACTGAGAATAACAACAATTTGCAAAATGGTACTGCAACTATCAGAAAACATAATTTTTCATTTCTATATGTATATAAATGTGAAGCATGCAAAAAAACATATTTAAATTAAGTGCATGAAAACTGAATTGCATTTAATGAGAGCAGTTCAAGGTGTGTCTGAGAACAGTATCACAAGGTTCTCATAAAAAAGGATGAACGTATCGCTCATAATGAAAGATAGAGTTAAATTGGGTTTAGTCTTTTATGATAAAGAGTGGTTCACAATTACTCATTATCCAAATTAATCAAAGGCAGCAGTTCTATTTCTGAAATGTGTATTTTTTTATTGACAGTATCACAGTTGCGCTCTGCTGATTTTTGGCCATAAGTGACTAGTTCTTTAGGTATAATAAGTTTATCTAGTCGAGGCTAATATCTATCGAATGGTACTATAAAATACTGGCGTATGTATATTTTTTTCATTCTGTTTAGGGCATTCATAGCATTCACTGTACACTAACATATTCCGATTACATGGTATACACCGCTGTCAACCCTTTCCTCATAATGAAAATATACTGAAGAAGTAATTATAGGTTAAGTTTATAGATTCTAACATATTCCCATCTCGAAACACTGTAGAATTTTGCTGTANCTGAAGAAGTAATTATAGGTTAAGTTTATAGATTCTAACATATTCCCATCTCGAAACACTGTAGAATTTTGCTGTATCGGTTCACAAAAAATGCTTGACTGAAAACCATTTTTCAGAGACAAGATATAATTACGACGATTTTTAGTTCCATACAGAAACTCAGTCCTAATGCATGGACATATGAGTAGATAAGTAACACAATTTATCATCAATAATTATGACCTAGCATGCTTCCAATGATATTGTTTAATGGAATTGTAGGTATATGCATATGCATTTAAGTAAAATTTCAACTCTTCAATTGTATGTAATTAAGGGATCTACTTTTACAGTTTTCGACTAATGAATGCTTACATTACAAAGTAATTTTCCTTCTTGGATTTCACTTCAGAAATTTAAAACAATTGTTCTTACTGCATTAATTCAACTATATCACAGAATAATCAAAGACATGTTTGTACATACTGCTTTTCCTAAGGACTTGTGAAGGACGATGGACCTTGTCTATTGCAGGCGTACCCGCAGTACGAGTTCAAGTACGGCGTGAACGACCCGCACACCGGGGATGTGAAGAACCAATGGGAGTCGAGGAATGGAGACGTGGTGAAGGGCTCCTACAGTCTGGTGGAGCCAGACGGCTCTCTCAGGACCGTGCACTACACTGCAGACAAGCACAATGGCTTCAACGCCGTGGTACACAAGTCCGGCCACGGCGCACATCCACAACGACACTCCCACCACGCATACTGAGTCTTCTGTCGACAATTTAGTTATTTGTACTCTTGTATTAAAATATTTTTGAAAATCAAATATGCATTTATATTTTAATTATAATTTACTAACTAAATCTAATATGGTTTTGTGAATAGCTTTTCAGGATATAGTTGGGAAGACAGTTGTAAATTATCAGTGTTTTACATTAGTCGCTTAAGAATTCCTGGACCACTTCAGGTGTAGACGAATATTTCTAAATATGTTTTACAGTTAACTTTCTCAGTACTTTGTTACAAAACTTGAAATTCATTTTATTACTACCATTTTATCACAGCATGTATATTTCTGCTTGAATTCATCTACGTCAGTATCATAATTGTTTCTTTCACAACATAAGGCACCGTGTTGATTGTTATCTCCTGATTTTCTGGAATCGAATTTAAAGAAATGTTTTGGTGGGATAAAAATACGTCTGTTCCAGAAGTAAATTAATAAACTCATAGATAATCTTATCATGAATCACCATATAAATNTTAACTTTCTCAGTACTTTGTTACAAAACTTGAAATTCATTTTATTACTACCATTTTATCACAGCATGTATATTTATGCTTGAATTCATCTACGTCAGTATCATAATTGTTTCTTTCACAACATAAGGCACCGTGTTGATTGTTATCTCCTGATTTTCTGGAATCGCATTTAAAGAAATGTTCTACTGGGATAAAAATACGTCTGTTCCAGAAGTAAATTAATAAACTCATAGATAATCTTATCATGAATCACCATATAAATTCCTACAATACAGTACTGTGCTGTCTGTAGTGATACACCTGATGCTTGGGGAGTACGCAAAACACTTGCCCTGTCTCCTACCTGTGGCGATGAAACCAACTTTTATCTAACCCCCCCCCCTTTTCTTGGTTTTCTAGTCTGTGATGAATCACATATCAAGAAAAAAGGTATGGTTGGTGTTGTATCCCCCATTCTTAAATGTCAATATAATATTCATGAGACACAAATATGTTAAGAAAGTGGCGTTGACTTCATTTTCAGCGTGGATACTGAATGTGAGCAGCAAATGTGGATACGTCCAATACAGAGTAATGTCACATAAATATCAGTGTCTATAACAAGTGTCAACTGTCCTTGTAAATTTTAAATCTCTTAACTACCAAAGAAACAATGTGTACCAAACCTTGAGTGAATGAATGCCTCGGAAACTCCTGCCTGCTCAAATGCTTAACTTTATTGAATTGATATCAATAAAGTTTGTTTGACCGAAATTATTTTACTGCTTATAATGTAAGCTAGTTTCTACTCTCTCCATCTCTTTCTCTATATAGAGTCCACTGTCGTAAAATTGCTAGAAAGCCCATGCATTAATAAGATGTAGAGAGTAAGATGTTAACATTGGGCATTTATTCATCATCTCCTGTTTGTGCGGATGTTGAGGCGCCTGACTGATCAAGGTCACTTGTGCTGTGGCTGTAACTGGTTTTATTTGCCATAATGGCTACTATGCATTATAGGCAAGCTGCACATGGCCTTAAAGAGGTGTATGGCTAGTAGTTCTAAGCAATTTAAGGGACAGCCATGTTTCATCCCCTAACTGAAATGTAACTTAGTTTACGAGAATATCCAGTGAAACAGCAGTTTGGTTAAGTACACATTCCTGAACAGTAAACATGTTGCAACAAACGGAATCATGAACATCAATTTCATTAATGTAGGCAACAGAAGGGGGCCGAGAATTATGTGCCCTACGTAAAATATATTTCGAAAAGTCTGCTACCAGAGCTAATTATCATACCCTGCAAACCACAACAATGCTGTAATAAATATGCTGGTAACATTTTATATTTATCCTTCATCTCTTTTTTTGTGGCTTTCTGTGCTACCCAAGTTATAAATGGTAAATGTGACTTCATACAGGCTGCGGAGAATATAAATAGAACACAATACTTGTGTTGGTAAATTTGATCGGAATCATTAGAGAAAACACCAACTCTAAGAAGAAGAATATGGATCTTGCAGGAACATCTTTAGGGAAACATCCAACATGCCACAAAGACTTTACTGAAGAAGAATACACTGGCCAATAAAAATTTCTATGAATGTTGGTGTAATGGACACTGATGTTAGTAAAAATTATGATATATTTGTTAATAAAGTTGACGCTACTAGTCCACCTGAGTTATACAGAGTGGTCGTTAGTAGGTTATACAGTTTAATTTCTTTGGTGCAGACTAGGGGCACCTGTGGTTATTGCATTAGCTGTAAACAAATACTCGTATTCTCCATTATTTAACACACCAGTATTTTATTGGTCTGAAGGTAACACAGTTATTACACACCTTGGCGAGACTGAGCCCCCCCCCCTTCTATATGTAGTCCTGAAGGGCTGGTGGGCGGTATGCTATGCGTCGGGGAAGGTTGTTGAAGGGAGACGTTTCTCTACTTATCTGTGACTGCGGCTTTTGGTGAGTTGTCTTCGTTGGTAGCTGAGGCATGGTGTGTTGGGTGGCCCATTGTCAGGCCCTCGGACTGGCTCTCGTTGGCGTGCCATACTCAGCTGGCTTCTTCCTGCGGCTTTGACTGACTCTCTCGGAAGTCCTGGATTGATTTCCCAGGACTTGTGCTTCCTATGCGACCTCGGCTGGCGTTACTGGTAGGAGAGCCCGTCTCCTCGGCTGTGTCGACGTCCACAACGATCCAGCCCGCGTTTCTAACTTCCCCACCTTGAAAACTGCCCCTATGTTTACAGAAATGAACTCATACGTTCTCGGCACGTTTACTTGGTTTGTCTCGGGAATTTACACATGAAGTTTCGGCTGTTCCTGGGTTCTCTCCCCGTTGACATCACTATTGACTTACTGACTGACTGACTGCTTGCCTCGTCGCCATACGGCGCACGACTACGCCTTCTCGGGGAATGGCGCCTCTCGGACTGGAGCTGCCACTCGTTTCCGGAAATTTACTCATATTCTCGGCACTATTTTCGTCACACGACTGATTTCTCCAGTGTCTGCTTCGCATCCCGTTTTGGCGGAACACCTAACTCGTCTCGCGCTGTATCAGCATATAATTCCTGTCTCGGCTGGCGATAACTGACTCGGCCGGGATCCAAACTCCGGCCTGGTGATACGACTGCCTCTCGCTCTAACTGCCTTCTCCGCCTCGCATCGCGGCTGCCGAACAACTTCTTCCCGTCTTGGCTGAACAACTGATCGTCAACAACTGCTCCCGAACAACTGACCACAACTGATCCCCTTCATTGGCTGCACCTGAATTTAACCCATCTCCCACTATATTACAGTTAGCTGTCAGTAGTTTCTCGAGAAAGAAATCGGGAAATACCCTGTGTACCTCTCACATTTTTTGTGTAGGATTTCGTGTCTCGTCAACTGCTTGTGCGCTCCAACTGTGGTGGAAGGAGGGGGTGGTAGGATGTTTCGGGGATTCCTGAGAGCTGTGTCTCCACTATTCTCGTCGGGGGCACCCCCTGGTTCGTTCATCCAGGGCTTATATCAGCTATTTCTAGGGACTTACCCTGTTTATCTCAACTTCGGTTCTTCCCCGGAAGTTTCGTTGTCACCTGCCTGCCCTGGCTTGCTGCCTGCCCAGGACAACTATGGCAGGGTGTGAAAACAGTGCAATGCCTATCCCCTGTACCGTCACGCGTCAAAGTGACACAGTGTTAAAACAGTTAAATTTTAGTGGTTTTTGTATCATTCGGTTTTGCAAAACCAAACCAGGATAAGATGGCTACGCTGGCAGTGGTTGAACAATGTTTAACTATATGGTATGAAGCTTGGATTGTAAATATATAACCAAATTACACAGTATTTTGACTCGCTTCCCCAAACAGGGCGAGGAAATATGAAAAACTAAATATATAACTTATTTAAGTGGTTGAGAGTTTTACAGGATACAAAACAAAACAACTGTTAGTCTACGAGGAGATCGGCAATCAAAAGTCATCGCAATACCTTAGGCACATACAGAGACTGGTAGGAAACTGTCCTCAGTGACCTCAATTTGCCATAGCTGAGCCACGAAATACTGCCGACACAGGCGATACTGGTGATCCAAGTTCACTATGACCTGAGCACTCTGGTTAACATCGCCATTGCCGGTAACAATAAGAAAATACTAGTGGCAAAAGCAATTTCTCTTAGGCCATTATTGGCAGGATGATGGTATTGAAAATACAAAGGTATTATAGTATAAATGGCCAAAATTCTACAGTAGGAAATTGCAGCAGCTGCAGCCCACCTCGATCAGTGCAAACATCACCTTGATCACTCCCCAACTGCACCATATTATCGATGCTTACGCAACAAGAGTTTCGCCAAAGCTTGCTTGTATCAAAAATAGTTTACAGATAAGGCATGGAAATATACTGCACCTTTTCTTTAATTCATGGGAAAAGACAATGGATCTCGTTGATGGCAGCCAGCTACCTTATCCAGTTCCTTGAAGCTGTGTTTCCATAAATGAAAAATTAAGCAGGGTGCTATTTCTGATTTATTGTTGGCACTTTGAAGTTCCACATGTCTGATTATCATAAATGTGTCCAAAAATGAACTTATTCCTCGTTACAGCAAAGGGAAACAAAATTACAGCTTATAGATTCGTCAATTTCACTCTAAGCTTCGGGCTCAGGCATGACTTGGTTTGTAATTTTGTGGTGACTAAAATTAGCATATTAACCATTGGCACACATTTCCTTTATCATTATGGCCGCTTGAAAGTTATAAGGGGCAAGCCCCTTGAATTAAAAAAACTTCCATTGTCTGCTATACATTAATGTGCGACAGAAGCAATATCGAGATAATTCACAAATTGTCGCATTAATTTAACTGGCAAACGTAATAGATATGCCAGAGATGATCCACTTTTTCACTACCTGGAGCTCATCCACTTTACTGAGGTTCACTTCATCCACATCACTGTGATATTTGTGTAGCATAAGTAATGTAACATGTAGCATTACAGAAAAAGCAAAGTGGGCAAAGTAAATTCAGGGCAATGCTCGAATGCACTATTATAGGTTGTGGTCTTCACACCAGAACATGGAGGTATCATGGTAGTCAGACTACCGGAAATGGATACATGCCTGCCAACCATAGCCACAACTAAGAAGATTCTCAGGATGTCCTCTCATCAATCGTTCATCCCTGCCCCCTTTTTCAATATATGACAGTGTCCATATTGATCCGGATGAATCTATGAAAACGGTGCAGGGCTTCTGTTACTGTGTAACCATCACTGACGGGCTCACACTGTTCACAAGATATCAGAGTGGTGAAACACGAAACCACAACCACAGTCAAAGAATTTTATACTAAGCAGATAGCACATATCGGCTCTTCACTACAGATTACCACTGATCTATCGAATTTTTTTGCATCCGCACATAAGAAACCTGAAAGTAATAAATATTTTTATTCTGCCTCAAATGGTATGATGGACCAAATGCACTTATTGACAGAACTTTGGATGGATATCCTGCTTACTACTCTATGAGGGATCAGTGCAGCTTGCATGAAGTTATCCATGTCTTCATAGCTGGCCTGTGTATAGAGACATTTCTGGTTGCCTGCGTGAGTGACCAACTGTTATTCGCAACAGTTTTAATCAAACAGCTAATCCAGCACTTCAAAGACTTGGTGGCACTAGCTATTGTGGGCAGAGATCATTTGTCTTCAACGTCCTTGCAACAACGACATAATACTCCATCGACTGCAAGAAACGAAAGCAGTTCCTTCGCCATTTTTATGAAGACTCGTTTACTTTTTTCAATAGCACATTACAAACCGTGACTATTCAAACGTATGATCGGTAGGTCACTGTCTACATATACCACTTCAAGATGGGAAATATACAAAATAACTACCAAAAGAACAAGCCAAACAGATTACTGTAAACCAATTGTTTCCAAACACCACACATCCTCGCTCTACTCCACTATTGAGGTGATCTGACATATATGTCTACGTCTCAGGTCACCTAAAAATAACTTTTTTCTTGATGTGTGATTCATCACTGATTAGAAAACAAAGAAAAAAGGGGGGGGGTTAGATAAAAGTTGGTTTCATCGCCACAGGTAGAAGACAGGGCAAGTGTTGTGCGTACTCCCCAAGCATCAGGTGTATCACTACAGACAGCACAGTTCTTTATTTTAGGAATTAATATAGTGATTCATTTTTAAATTATCTTTAGAGTTTATTTACTGACTTCTGAAACAGAAGTAATTTTATCCCAGTAGAACATTTCTTTAAATGTTATTCCAGAAAATCAGGAGATAACAATCAACACGGTGCCTTGTGTTGTGAAAGAAACAATTATGATACTGATGTAGATGAATTCAGGCAGACATTTTGCTGCTGTGATAAAATGGTAGTAATAAAATGAATTTCAAGTTTTGTAACAAAGTACTGAGAAAGTTAACTGTAAAACATATTTAGAAATATTCGTCTACACCTGAAGTGGTCCAGGAATTCTTAAGCGACTAATGTAAAACACTGATAATTTACAACTGTCTTCCCAACTATATCCTGAAAAGCTATTCACAAAACCATATTAGATTTAGTTAGTAAATTATAATTAAAANAACTGTCTTCCCAACTATATCCTGAAAAGCTATTCACAAAACCATATTAGATTTAGTTAGTAAATTATAATTAAAATATAAATGCATATTTGATTTTCAAAAATATTTTAATACAAGAGTACAAATAACTAAATTGTCGACAGAAGACTCAGTATGCGTGGTGGGAGTGTCGTTGTGGATGTGCGCCGTGGCCGGACTTGTGTACCACGGCGTTGAAGCCATTGTGATTGTCTGCAGTGTAGTGCACGGTCCTGAGAGAGCCGTCTGGCTCCACCAGACTGTAGGAGCCCTTCACCACGTCTCCATTCCTCGACTCCCATTGGTTCTTCACATCCCCGGTGTGCGGGTCGTTCACGCCGTACTTGAACTCGTACTGCGGGTACGCCTGCAATAGACAAGGTCCATCGTCCTTCACAAGTCCTTAGGAAAAGCAGTATGTACAAACATGTCTTTGATTATTCTGTGATATAGTTGAATTAATGCAGTAAGAACAATTGTTTTAAATTTCTGAAGTGAAATCCAAGAAGGAAAATTACTTTGTAATGTAAGCATTCATTAGTCGAAAACTGTAAAAGTAGATCCCTTAATTACATACAATTGAAGAGTTGAAATTTTACTTAAATGCATATGCATATACCTACAATTCCATTAAACAATATCATTGGAAGCATGCTAGGTCATAATTATTGATGATAAATTGTGTTACTTATCTACTCATATGTCCATGCATTAGGACTGAGTTTCTGTATGGAACTAAAAATCGTCGTAATTATATCTTGTCTCTGAAAAATGGTTTTCAGTCAAGCATTTTTTGTGAACCGATNAAAATCGTGGTAATTATATCTTGTCTGTGAAAAATGGTTTTCAGTCAAGCATTTTTTGTGAACCGATACAGCAAAGTTCTACAGTGTTTCGAGATGGGAATATGTTAGAATCTATAAACTTAAACTATAATTACTTCTTCAGTATATTTTCATTATTAGGAAAGGGTTGACAGCGGTGTATACCATGTAATCGGAATATGTTAGTGTACAGTGAATGCTATGAATGCCCTAAACAGAATGAAAAAAATATACATACGCCAGTATTTTATAGTACCATTCGATAGATATTAGCCTCGACTAGATAAACTTATTATACCTAAAGAACTAGTCACTTATGGCCAAAAATCAGCAGAGCGCAACTGTGATACTGTCAATAAAAAAATACACATTTCAGAAATAGAACTGCTGCCTTTGATTAATTTGGATAATGAGTAATTGTGAACCACTCTTTATCATAAAAGACTAAACCCAATTTAACTCTATCTTTCATTATGAGCGATACGTTCATCCTTTTTTATGAGAACCTTGTGATACTGTTCTCAGACACACCTTGAATTGCTCTCATTAAATGCAATTCAGTTTTCATGCACTANATGAGAACCTTGTGATACTGTTCTCAGACACACCTTGAATTGCTCTCATTAAATGCAATTCAGTTTTCATGCACTAAATTTAAATCGATTTTTTTACATGCTTTACATTTATATACATATAGAAATTAAAAATTATGTTTTCTGGTAGTTGCAGTACCATTTTGCAAATGCTTGTTATTCTCAGTAACATCAGGACATATGAATTTACTTACAAAACGATATCCTTAATACTGGTTCCGGTTTAACGTCAGTTATCTCATAATTGAGTTTATGCAAATCTTACGCATCTCCCTTGCACTTAAGGAAGAACATGAACTTCGTTGGTAATAATTATTTAAAGTCAACTACATTATCCCATGTAAGAATGGTTTTCTAATATTAACTTACTTATACTGCAGGATTTGATATGAAAATAATGTAGCAACCTTATAAACGGGGTTATTACACACTATGTATCACAATTTTCGCCATAGTCTCTAAAATTCAGGCATAACGACGCGAGCAACCGAAACATGCTGGGAAACACTGTGCTTGCACCACAAGAAGTTCTGCTACATAGTATGGCATGAGTGTCAGTGATACGGTGTATGGAAGAAGTTCGTTCTTTTTCTGTTGTGAGAGGGCTAATGTCTTTACATGCGGTGGCATCCACATGAAATCTGTTGCTGTGTGTGGTGATTATGTATTGTCTGGACAAACAAGACAGAGAATAAGAACATTGCTCATTATTTTACTCCTAAATTCAAGGACAACCAACGTCAACATTTTTGTTCTGCCATGAGAAAGAAATTCATAGTGATGTTATGAGCGAGCAAGGTACTTATGACTGTGTTCTAGTATAATTTTCTCAAAGAATTTTTCTCCATTTGGCTACAAAAAAACAGAGATTTAAATTGTAACATGACGTTGGGAGCAGCTGTGTCATTTGCTATAGAATCATTTTATTTGTAACTAAATCCAGCGCCCAATGGGNTAACATGACGTTGGGAGCAGCTGTGTCATTTGCTATAGAATCATTTTATTTGTAACTAAATCCAGCGCCCAATGGGGCCGCTGAGACGCAGCGGCTAGGGTGCCCGCCTCCCACCAAGTCAAGCCGGGTTCGATCCCTGGTGAGCTCCACTCCTGGTTTTTTGCATCACGATAGGATATTCCTTGCGGTTAGTGTACTAATGTCTCCAAGAGTCCTGTACTAAAAATTCTTCATCAACACTTAGGCTAAAATCAAATCGACAATATAGTACTATCCCAGACTCAGTCTTTTTCAAAACGTCTTTCAAATATGCTATTTGTTACTAATTGGTTGTCTATTTCCTTTCTGGCACCGATACAGCCTCAGAATTATTAATAACAAAATAAAGGACAGCAAATGGGGCCAAAAGATTTGGTAACTCAGGGCTATATAAGGTCTAACAGTGAACGGATTGCCGAAACAAAAATCGAGAACATAATTCGAACAACGTTATATATTTCGCTGGGGTTTGTTTCGTTCTATATTTTAAATAACAAAACGATCCCATAATACAATTGATAATACAATGAAAAGCATTCTTGCAAACAATTATTGACCGTTTTTCGAATAATCCCGTACAGTAACGACTAAATTAATACGTATGCAAAAATAATTATTTAAATTTTATAAAATTTCATCAAGAAATATATTATAATAAATAAATTTAAAAACTAAAACTTGGCTATATTTAAACCGAGTTTTATTTTTGTTAAACTCTTGTCATAAAATATTGTTTTAAAAATATTTCATTTTAATTTGTATGAATTTCATTATTATAGAGTTGTTGTTTATATAATTGTGTTATTTTTAAGACAATTATNTTTCATTTTAATTTGTATGAATTTCATTATTATAGAGTTGTTGTTTATATAATTGTGTTATTTTTAAGACAATTATTTTGGTATGTTTATGGATTTTGCAAACAAAAAGTTTAAAATTTTTAATTGAAAACCTGGGACTTCATCAACTATAAACGTTATTGTTAATAGTATTCAAAAAGCTTGCCAATCAATCCAAANAATTGAAAACCTGGGACTTCATCAACTATAAACGTTATTGTTAATAGTATTCAAAAAGCTTGCCAATCAATCCAAACTTAACATGGGGTTTATAGTAGTTCAAATTCTGTCCTTTATTTTATGTTTTGGGAATTCGCACACTGAGAGGCGTTTTAACAACCCTGAATGGCAGGTGTGTATCACTTTGTTACGAAGAGGTTCTATAAGTCGCGTAAGTAACTACGTTCACCACAAGATTCTTAAACGAGCTAAAGGGCGTTATTACTGAACTGCTTTGTGTCACGCCGGAGAACTAGATAAAAAAGGAAAGAAATTCTCTTTTAATCTCATTCCTTCAATAGCATTCTTTATGTTCAATGCTACTACATATTTACACATATTACTGGCGCTCCCCATTCACTTTAACAGGGTACGGTGATGCTCAGAATGGCCTACGACATCGGGATTACCTCATTTAGAAGTTTTGTTAACCACATAATGCATTGTGTATACTCAGATTGTTTAGCCATGCCATGAATGAGCCCCGAAATAAGATCGGTTCGGCCTCTTCGCCACATGAGCACGAAGTTTTAGTGATCATTTCGACGTAAAATCCACAGAGTTTTCAAGCAGGTGGCTCTAGATGTACTCACGTGTTGTTCGTGATGCGCAGCTTGCAGAGGGTAGTGTTGGTATCCTGGGTNTGGCTCTAGATGTACTCACGTGTTGTTCGTGATGCGCAGCTTGCAGAGGGTAGTGTTGGTATCCTGGGTACGCCGATACTGCAGCAGCCACCACCAACACCGCCAGAACCTGCAACAGTACAACTTTTATTACTTTCGTAAACTATACCACCCAACTGTCAAGCCTGCTGTCATCTTCGGGTACATTCAAGAATGTGTTTGCTAGCCTGTCTGTACTGTGGAAATAAACCAATTTTTAACAAAATTGTATCGCAATATATTACTTCTTGTATTTATTAGGCAGGCTGATAGTTTGTCCTGTAAATAAAAAATACGTTTTCTTCTACTTAGATTATTTACTACAGTACATTCAAGTAATTTTTTATAAAACGTATGTTTTATTCTTTTTTTCTATTGATATCTACATCATCGTTATTAGTTTCTTTAAAACCTCGCTGAAAATTATTAATGGCAAATTTTAGTCAATTTAAATTATATATACATCCATTTAAAATTACTTGAACACATTAACGTGAAGTGGATTTATTTTAATGAAATCTTTGAATTTTGTAAGTTCGTTGTCTATAAAATAAGAATAATTAGCTGATCTTGCCCTCCGTTTGTTAATAGTAAATAAGCACCAATATACAATATGATGACCCATAAGATTTTCAGTCAAATAAACTATTATTTAAAAAAATCACAAATTCTGCACGAAAGTAAAAAAAAGTTATCGCGTAGTTCAGATAGTTGTCACTAGAATAAACATTCAGTGACGACAAGTGCAGCCGAAATCGTATTGTACAATAAAAATTAACACTACTAGGTTGGTTACCTGCANACATTCAGTGACGACAAGTGCAGCCGAAATCGTATTGTACAATAAAAATTAACACTACTAGGTTGGTTACCTGCATTGAAAACATCGTTAGCTGCAGACTTGTTGAACAGATACTTGTTGCTACTGAGAAGTCGTGCTGCGGTGTGCCTTATTCTTGACGAGATGCGATGTTTTATACCATCTGTGTGACGTAGATCTCCTGTGTTGGCAACAGGAATTACGGGCGTGTAGCTTTTTCGAGTAACGAGGTGGGTTACATTGTAGCAATGCCGAGAGTAGTTTTTCCTCCACTGGCGAAATCAAATGAAAGCACGCTGAACATTACGTTACAGGTGCCGAGCCTAGTAATTATTTTTTGCTCGTGTAACTTGGTGCGTGGAGGGATATTTAGTGACCTGTCAAGTAATAAAACACGCAGCCTTTGCGTGAACGGCACTGTCCTTACAGCATTATAAATTATGTCTACGACCTTTGATCATCACCGCTTATCACGTAGCTAAAACTTCCGTGCTCCATTATTACTTACGTGTATGGTAATGGTGTTGTACTAGTCAATAAGTCGACATACTGACACACATGAAACGCTTAATGTATTAAGTATTTCAGTAAACAAGAAGATTGCAGATCGTAGCCCGATGGAAAAACAAATACAATTATTCGCTATAAAAATGTTACACCTCTACAGTAATATGCAAATGAAAATACCTCGCCATTCAACAGAGACATGAAATCATAATTATTAATATAAAATTTTTTTGTTGGTAATATTACATTCATTTTAAAAATTATTATTATTTTAATTTTAACAAAATAAATTGTGTTTTAATAGCAGCGGTTTAATGTATACTCTGTTAAATGAGCTTACAGTGGCGTTTTAGAAATGATCTCTCTTAAATAAAGATAACAAGGGAGAACTCGAAAAAAATAGCGTTAAGTAGTAAGACAAGCCATAGTTTATAGGTATTTAAAGTGTCGATATTTTGTAGCCACCTTTTTAAGATGTTTTGTCTATTAAACCAAGTAGNCATAGTTTATAGGTATTTAAAGTGTCGATATTTTGTAGCCACCTTTTTAAGATGTTTTGTCTATTAAACCAAGTATTAATAAGTAATAAACTGTACGTGATATTGAAAAAACTAGATATGCTAAGCTTTTTCACCAAATATTTTCTTATTACTTTCATATTTTTAATAGTCTTAAGCTTAAGTTCTGTCGAAAGTATTTTTTTNTTTTCACCAAATATTTTCTTATTACTTTCATATTTTTAATAGTCTTAAGCTTAAGTTCTGTCGAAAGTATTTTTTTTTTTTTTGTGGTTCACACCTACAAAAGCATTTATATCCATGTGTGCAATGTAACAACCTGCCACTGAGCGTATTACACGCCTCATTACCACACCAATTGTAAGCCTTTGTGATGCAATCCGTGGGATGTAGGAGTGCATGAGGAGAGAGAGAGATAGAGAGAGAGTATTTGTTTTGTTGCCTTGTGTCATGGATTATAGGACATCACTGTAGCTTGCCTCACTGTAAAGTGAACCAAACAGCATTAAGTGACAAGGATTGTTGGATATAATAACGGAGCCAGTACACTTCACGGGGTCGCCGGGCCTTCCCCTCCAGAACAATTGTATTGTTCTGTACGGGAGGGAAGCCGCAAGCACAACTGTATTGTGCTTGCGGCTTCGCCACGGACGCAGAACCACTACCACTGATGTTCGGGGCGTAGATAGCACGCAATAACAAGTACACGGACAACATTCAATAGAGTTTCGAACAAAGGGACGTGCTGTGACAGTAATCGGCAGATCATTAATTAAGAAATGAGTATTTAATAGAAGCCCTAGTGCAGAGAGCAGAGGCGACAACAAATATTTCACTCAGGAAACAAAATTACTGAAATCGGAAGCGTTTGCTCAGACAAAATGCACTCTGTAAATTTTTATCCTAATTTTATATAAATGTTTTTAAAAGGGAATTGGGCCTTTTAAATAGGTGTAACTCGTTTCTTATAAATGGAAGGTGTTTTTGGGCAAAAGGATATTTAAGGCAAAGTGAGCACTTTTGAATGCCCTCACATTTGTAATAATAGAGTAAATAAATAAATGTTATTTTAGCCTTAGACGTTAACTTCGGAGTGCGGTGGAATAAACACACNTGTAATAATAGAGTAAATAAATAAATGTTATTTTAGCCTTAGACGTTAACTTCGGAGTGCGGTGGAATAAACACACTGTGGTTATTACTGACATGACATTTATATTTATTTTAAAATGTTAAAGGATAAACAAATGGCTGAATGAAAAAAAATTACTAGGTCATAAAAGTGTTCACTTTACCGTGAACAGCCTTTAATAACNTGTAATAATAGAGTAAATAAATAAATGTTATTTTAGCCTTAGACGTTAACTTCGGAGTGCGGTGGAATAAACACATTGTGGTTATTACTGACATGACATTTATATTTATTTTAAAATGTTAAAGAATAAACAAATGGCTGAATGAAAAAAAATTACTAGGTCATAAAAGTGTTCACTTTACCGTGAACAGCCTTTAATAACATGCAGTCCGATAAGTTCTGGGCATATGTCAGTTCTGGAGCATTGAAGTTTGACATTAAAGCTGCGTCTAGGATTAGGAGAATGAAGTGGAGAGGTTTAGGCGGCTCTTAGCATCGGCGTCTTGAGTGAGTTAAATGTGAGCAAGGAGCATCACTGGAATGTAAGTGCAGAGGACATGGGAGATTCCCGAGTATATCACCGACCAGCAGCATCTCCCGGCACCATTCCCACGTGCGAAGATCAGCGAGCGACACCGGTGAGAATAGATCCCGGTTCTTAATGGTGGAAATCGAGCGCTATAACCGCTACACCACCGTGGCCCCCTGCTAGTAGTGGGGTGCTCTATCACTCTAATTGAGCAGATGCTTTCTTGAATTTCCTTCACGTTGCCTTAAAATTATATATATATATTTCAATCGATAAAATTATTATTAGTTAATATTTAAAAAAAGTAACCTTGCTATTTATTTATTCTTTGAATTCTCTTCGAACCCTTGAGACTTGCGTATACGACTATCACCATAGCATAACAAACCCACTCGTGCGCTCACCATTTACCACGAGTCTTCTATGTTTACGGGAACGCGGTGGCTGAGCAGATAGCCTGCTCGCGTCCCACCAAGGCGAACAGCGTTTAATCTCCGACCGAGTCACTAACGGATATTCGCTTGGGAATCGTGCCGGATGTGATGCTGCTGGTCGGCGGTTTTTCTCGTGGATCTCCCGTTTCCCCCGCTCTTTCATTCCGGCGCTGCTCCATACTCACCTCAATAACTCTCATTGGCTCTCAAGACATCGCTGTTAAGAGCCACCCAAACCTCTCCACTCACTTCACACACTTGTACATTTACATGCACACAAACATACACTTTTTTATTTTTTACTGGGTCCCCTACCATTTCTATCTTATCTATTACCATAAGTACCTCGTCCAACGTTTAAAGTTGCTTGCATAATTAATATCTTTTCAACGCAGAAATCTTATCTTCAACACTGTTGCTCTTAAGAATCAGCAACAATATTTCAGTATTTTTTATTATTGTATGCATAATTTATATTCATGTTATCAGCATTTTTTCTTCATTTCAGGCTATAATATTTGTATGAAAAAAAAACATCTGCTTAAATTCCAGCTTTTATTACATAGCAAATAAACTATTGTCTCGATATTTCTTTAGTACTGTTCAAATTTTAATATAGACATGTACAACATATCTATATGTAATAAGCCTAGGTATGTACGAGCATAACGGAAAAATCTTACGTTGAGATAAATAGAAGCTTATAAAATGNCATCTGCTTAAATTCCAGCTTTTATTACATAGCAAATAAACTATTGTCTCGATATTTCTATTAATTCCTTTAGTACTGTTCAAATTTTAATATAGACATGTACAACATATCTATATGTAATAAGCCTAGGTATGTACGAGCATAACGGAAAAATCTTACGTTGAGATAAATAGAAGCTTATAAAATGCGCCTGTTTGAATAGTAAGTATTATATAGTTTTTTTATAATATAAGCAATTGTTTTTTTTTAAAGTGTTTTCCATCAAACGGAAAACGAAAGGATCAAAATATTTATAAAGACATTGAACTTACAACCCAGAGAGAAAAATGATTTAGTAAATTTACGTTGCATGNTTTAAGTGTTTTCCATCAAACGGAAAACGAAAGGATCAAAATATTAATAAAGACATTGAACTCACAACCCAGAGAGAGAAATGATTTAGGAAATTTACGTTGCATGTTAAGACATACTCGCTCACCATGAGCCACTGAGTAACGTAAACGGATACTGCGTTCCATCGTTTTGAAAAACTATACGGTTTTTAAAGCAATACGAGTTCCGCCTGGCTGGCTCGACAAACAGTGCACATAGGTTCTTATTTAAACACTGTTCCGCGTTGGNACTCGCTCACCATGAGCCACTGAGTAACGTAAACGGATACTGCGTTCCATCGTTTTGGGAAACTATACGGTTTTTAAAGCAATACGAGTTCCGCCTGGCTGGCTCGACAAACAGTGCACATAGGTTCTTATTTAAACACTGTTCCGCGTTGGAAAACCATTACCACCTGGGAATAGCATTTAAAAATTTTCACATCTGACGCCAAGTTTCAGTTTTCTATTTCCGTGTCTTTTTTGCGTTATTTTTGGAAGTGTACGTAGCTGAAACATGCATTTTCACAATACTTTTTGGGTATAAAAACACGTGTGAAATATATTTAAGTTTCTCAAGGGACTTGCAGCACACTTTGAAGTTCCACATGTCTGATTATTATAAATGTGTCCAAAAATAAACTTCCTCCTCGTTACAGCAAAACGATGAAAACATTACAGCTTATAGATTTGTCAATTTCATTCTAAGCGATGGACTCAGGCATGAGTTGGTTTGTAATTTTGTGGTTACTAAAATAACCATATCAATCATCGGCACACAGTTATCAGGAACAAGCCCCTAGAATTAAAAAAAAAATTCCGTTGTCTGCTATAAAGTTATGTGCGGCAAAAGTACTATCGAGATAATTCAACAATTGTCGCATTACTTTAACTAGCAAACGTAATATATATGCCAGAGATGATCCACTTTTTCAGTACCTGGATCTCATCCACTTTACTGTGGTTCACTTCATCCACATCACTGTTATATTTGTGTAGCATAAGTAATGTAACATGTAGCATTACAGAAAAAGCAAAGTGGGCAAAGTAAATTCAGGGCAATGNCTTGGTTTGTAATTTTGTGGTGACTAAAATAACCATATCAATCATCGGCACACAGTTATCAGGAACAAGCTCCTAGAATTTAAAAAAAAATTCCGTTGTCTGCTATAAAGTTATGTGCGGCAAAGTACTATCGAGATAATTCAATAATTGTCGCATTACTTTAACTAGCAAACGTAATATATATGCCAGAGATGATCCACTTTTTCACTACCTGGAGCTCATCCACTTTACTGAGGTTCACTTCATCCACATCACTGTGATATTTGTGTAGCATAAGTAANTGTGATATTTGTGTAGCAGAAGTAATGTAACATGTAGCATTACAGAAAAAGCAAAGTGGGCAAAGTAAATTCAGGGCAATGCTCGAATGCACTATTATAGGTTGTGGTCTTCACACCAGAACATGGAGGTATCATGGTAGTCAGACTACCGGAAATGGATACATGCCTGCCAACCATATCCACGACTAAGAAGATTCTCAGGATGTCCTCTCATCAATCGTTCATCCCTGCCCCCTTTTTCAATATATGACAGTGTCCATATTGATCCGGATGAATCTATGAAAACGGTGCAGGGCTTCTGTTACTGTGTTACCATCACTGACGGGCTCACACTGTTCACAAGATGTCAGAGTGGTGAAACACGAAACCACAACCACAGTCAAAGAATTTTATACTAAGCAGATAGCACATATCGGCTCTTCACTACAGATTACCTCTGATCTAAGGAATATTTTTGCATCCGCACCTAAGAAACCTGACAGTAATAAATCTTTTTGTCCTGCCTCAAATGGTACGATGGACCGAATGCACTTATAGACAGAACATTGGATGGATATCCTTCTTACTACTCTCTGAGCGATCAGTGCAGCTTGCAGGAAGCAATCCATATCTTCATAGCTGGCATGTGTATGGTAAATTTCTGGTTGCCTGCGTGAGTGCACAGCAGTTATTCGCAGCAGTATTAATCAAACAGCTAATCCAGCACTTCAACGACTTGGTGGCACTAGCTATTGTGGGCAGAGATCATTTGTCTTCAACGTCCTTGCAACAACGACATAATAATCTTACGACTGCAAGAAACCAAAGGAGTTCCTTCGCCATTTTTATGAAGGCTCGTTTACAGTTTTCAATATCACATTACTAACCATGACTATTAAAAGGTATGATCGGTAGGTCACTGTCTACATAAAACCACTTCAAGTTGGGAAAGATACAAAATAACTACCAAAAGAACAAGCCAGACAGATTCCTGTAAAACACTTGTTTCCAAACTCCACACATCCTCGCTCTACTCCACTAGTGAGGTGATCAGACAGATATGTCTACATCTCAGGTAACCTAAAAAATTTATTTTTTCTTGATGTGTGATTCATCACTGACTACAAAAAGGGGGGTGGGGGGTGTTTAGATAAAAGTTTGTTTCATCGCCACAGGTAGAAGACCGGGAAAGTGTTGTGCGTACTCCTCAAGCATCAGGTGTATCACTGCAGACAGCACAGTACTTAATTGTAGCAATTTATATGGTGATTCATGATAAGATTATCTATGAGTGTATTAACTTACTTCTAGAACAGAAGTTTTTTTATCCCAGTAGAACATTTCTTTAAATGTGATTCCAGAAAATAAGGAGATAACAATCAACACGGTGCCTTATGTTGTCAAAGAAACAATTTTTATACTGTCGTACATGAATTCAGGTAGAAATTTAGCTGCAGAAATTTATGGTGATGATAAAATGAAATTAAAATTTTATAACAAAGTATTGATATACTTAACTGTAAAACGTATTTAGAAATATTCGTCTACACCTGAAGTGGTCCAAGAGTTGTTAAGCTACTAATGTATAACACTGATAATTTAAAACTGTCTTCCCAACTATATCCTGAAAAGCTATTCACAAAACCATATTAGATTTAGTTAGTAAATTATAATTAAAATATAAATGCATATTTGATTTTCAAAAATATTTTAATACAAGAGTACAAATAACTAAATTGTCGACAGAAGACTCAGTATGCGTGGTGGGAGTGTCGTTGTGGATGTGCGCCGTGGCCGGACTTGTGTACCACGGCGTTGAAGCCATTGTGATTGTCTGCAGTGTAGTGCACGGTCCTGAGAGAGCCGTCTGGCTCCACCAGACTGTAGGAGCCCTTCACCACGTCTCCATTCCTCGACTCCCATTGGTTCTTCACATCCCCGGTGTGCGGGTCGTTCACGCCGTACTTGAACTCGTACTGCGGGTACGCCTGCAATAGACAAGGTCCATCGTCCTTCACAAGTCCTTAGGAAAAGCAGTATGTACAAACATGTCTTTGATTATTCTGTGATATAGTTTAATGAATGCAATTAGTACAATTTTTTTTAATGTCTGAAGTGAAAAACAAGCAGGAAAAAGACTTTGTAATGTAAGCTGTCATTAGTCGAAAACTGTAAAAGTAGAGCTCTTAATTACTTACAGTAGGAGAGTTGAAATTTTACTCATATGCTAATGAATAAACCTACAATTTTATTAATAAATATTATTAGAAGCATGCTAGGTCATAATGAGTGATGATTTATTGTGTTAGTTATCTACTCATATGTCCATGTATTAGGACTGGGTTTCAGTATGGAACTGAGAATCGTGTTAATTATATCTTGTCTCTGAAAGATGTTTTTCTGTCAAGCATTATTTCTGAACTGATACAGCAAAGTTCTACAGTATTTCTAAATGGGAATATGTTAGACTCTATAAACTTACCCTATAGTTACTTGTTCAGTACAGTTTCATTTTGAGGAAAGTGTCGACAGTGGTGTCTACCATGTAATCTGGATATGTTAGTGCAGAGTGAATGCTATGAATGCATTAAACAGAATGAAAAATATATACATACGTCAGTATTTTATAGTACCATTCTCTAGATAGTAGCCTCGACTAAATAAACTTACTATACTTAGAGAACTATTCAGTTATGCCCAAAAATCCTAAGCGCGCAACCGTGATACTGTCAATACAAAAATACATATTTCAGAAAAAGAACTGCTGCCTTTGGTTAATTTGGATAATGAGTAATTGTGAACCACTCTTCATCATAAAAGACTAAACCCAATGTAACTCTATCACTCAATATGAAATCTTTCATCAACGATCATTCACTGAAGCGATAAGGTCATCCTTATTTTATGAGAACTTAGTGATACTAGTGTCAGACACATCTTGAATTGATCTCGTTAACTTCAAATTGGTTTAATGCACTGTATTTACCTCTGTTTTTCACACACTTCACTTGTGTATACACATAAACGTTAAAAGGTATGTTTTAAGATAATTCCTGTGCCATCTTGCTAACTGCTGTAATTCTGAGTAACATGAGGACATATGACGACTTGCAAAAAGATATCCTTAATAATGGTGTCAGTTTTCACGTCAATTACCTCATAATCGAATTTTTGCAGAACTCACACATCTTCTTTACATTTAAGGAAAAAAAATACTTGTCATGGAATCATTATTTAAGAGTCAACTTCATAGTCGCAAGTGTGAAGTGGTTGGCCAATATCAACTTCATTATACTGCAAACGTTTATGGAAGCAAGGAAATAACTTTATACTCATGATTTTTCCCCACCATATATCATATTTTTTTCCCATGGTCAGGAATACGCCGGCATAACGACGCGGGCATCCAAAGCATGCTGGCAAACACTGTGCTTGCACCATAAGAAATTTTGCAGCATAGCATGCGCATGTGTGTCAGTGATACGGTGTAAAGAAGAAGTTCGTTCCTTTTTCTGGTGTGAGAGGGCTAATTACTTTACATGCGGTGAAATCGGTTGCAGTGTGGTGATTCTGCACTGTCTAGATAAATACTTAAAAGGTTGTGTATGTCTGCTCAAGACACAGTGGACATTTTTGACGGAGCTCCACCCATTTGTCCCTCCACTATCAGCATTGCATGTGACCATCGGAAATGCAAATGAAAAACATAAGAATCAGATTCGTGATATGGCGAACACAACGGTCATTAATATTGGAACATCTCACAATCTCATCCATGGCTATTTTAAATACCGAAAAGTATCTGCACTTTGGATTCTCTGTCAGCTCACCCATGTACATAGTCAGACGAGAATGAGCTACACCCTTGGTAGCCTAATGTGTAGCAGAAAGACGAGCATGCTTTATCATGAGCGCAGGGACAGAGAATAAGAACAATGCTCATAATTTTACTCCTGAATACAAGGACAATCAACGTTAACATATTGGTTCTGCCATGAGAAATAAATTCATGGTGACGTCATGGGCGAGCAAGGTACTTATGACTGTGTTCTAGTATTATTTTGCTCGACGAATGTCTCCCCATTTGGCTGCAAAAAAAAACGATTTAAATTGTAACATGACGTTGGGAGCCACTGTCCCATTCGCTATAGAATCATATGTTTTGTAACTAAATCCAGCGCCCAATGGGGCCGCTGAGACGCAGCGACTAGGGCGCCCGCCTCCCACCAAGTCAAGCCGGGTGCTATACCTGGCGAGCTTCACTCCTGGTTTTTTGCATCAAGATAGGATATTCCTTGCGGTTAGTGTACTAATGTCTCCAAGAGTCCTGTACTAAAAATGCTTCTTCAACACTTAGGCTAAAATCAAATCGACAATATACTACTGTCCCAGGCTCAGTCTTTTGCAAAACGATTTTAATATATATACTATTTGTTATTAATTGGTTTCCTATTTCTTTTCTGGCACCGGTACAACCTCAGAATTCTTAATAACACTATTAATCACAGCAGCTGGGGCCACAGGGGATTTGGTAACTCAGGGCTATATAAAGGTCTAACCGTGAACGGATTCCCGAAACAAAAAATCGAGAACATTATTCGAACTACGTAATATATTTCGCTGGGGTTTGTTTCGTTGTATATTTTAAATAACAAAACGATCCCATAAAACAATTGATAATACAATAAATAGCATTATTGTAAAAAATTGTTGACCGTTTTTCTAATAATCCCGTACAGCAACGACGAAATTAATACTTCTGCAAAAGTAATTATTTCAATTTTATAAAATTTCATCATGTAATATATTATAATAAATAAATTTAAAAACTAAAACTTTGCTTTAATAAAACCAAGTTTTATTTTTTTGTAAAACTCTTCTCATAAAATATTGTTTTAAAATATTTTCTTTTAATTTGTATGAATTGCATTATTATAGAGTTGGTGATTGTATTATTTTGTAATTTTTAAGACAATTATTTTGGTATGTTTATGGATTTTGCAAACAAGAAGTTTAAAATTTTCAATTGAAAACCTGGGACTTTGTCAACTATAAACGTCAGTGTTATTAGCATTCTAAAATTTTGTCAATCAATCCTAACTTAACGTAATGTTTATAGTAGTTCAAATTCTGTCCTTTATTTTATGTTTTGGAAATTCGCACACTGAGAGGCGTTTCAACAACCCTGAATGGCAGGTGTGTATCACTTTGTTACGAAAAGGGCTGATAACTCGCGTAAGTAACTTGGTTCTCCATAATATGCTTAAACGAGCTAATGGGCGTTATTACTGAACAGCTTTGTGTCACGCCGAAGAACTTGATAAAAAAGGAAAGAAATTCTCTCATAATCTCATTCCTTCAATAGCATTCTTTACGTTCAATGCTACTACAGATTTACACATTTTACAGGCGCTCACAATTCACTTTAACAGGGTACGGTGATGCACAGAATGGCCTACGACATCGGGAGCACCACATTTAGAAGTTTTGTGACCCTCATAATGCATTGCGTATACTTATATTGTTTAGCCATGCTATGAATGAGATCCGAAATAAGATCGGTTCGGCCTCTTCGCCACATGAGCACGAAGTTTTAATGATCATTTCGACGGAAAATCCACAGTGTTTAAAAGCAGGTGGCTCTAGATGTACTCACGTGTTGTTCGTGATGCGCAGCTTGCAGAGGGTAGTGTTGGTATCCTGGGTACGCCGATACTGCAGCAGCCACCACCAACACCGCCAGAACCTGCAACAGTACAACTTTCATTACTTTCGTAAACTATACCACCGAACTGTCAAGCCTGCTGTCATCTTCAGGTATCTTCGGAAATATGTTTGCTAGCCTGTCTGTACTGTGGAAATAAAACAATTCTTAACATAATTGTATCGCAATATATTACTTCTTGTATTTATTAGACGGGCTGATAGTTTGCCCGGGAAATAAAAAAATACGTTTTCTTCTACTTAAATTATTTACTCCTGTAAATGTACGTAATTTTTTATAAAACATTAATTTATTTAATTATTCTATTGATATATATATCACCGTTATTAGTTTTTCTTAAACCTTGCTGAGAATTATTAATGACAAATTTTAGTCAATTTAAATTATATATACATCCATTTAAAATTACTTCGACATATTAACGTGAAGTGAATTTATTTTAATGAAATCTTTGAAATTTTTAAGTTCGTTGTCTATAAAATAAGAATATTTAGCTGATCTTGCTGTCCTTTTGTTAAAAGTAAATAAGTACCAATATACAATATGGTGACCCATAAGATTTTCAGTCAAATAAATTATTATTTTTAAAAAAATGACCAATTCTGCACGAACGTAAAAATAAAGTAATGGCGTAGTACAGATAATTGTCACTAGAATTAACATTCAGTGACGACAAGTGCAGCCGAAATCGTATTGTACAATAAAAATTAACACTACTAGGTTGGTTACCTGCAGTGAAATCATCGTTAGATGCAGACTTGTTGAACAGATACTTGTTGCTACTGAGAAGTCGTTCTGCGGTGTGCCTCATTCTTGACGAGATGCGATGTTTTATACCAACTGTGTGACGTAGATCTCCTGTGTTGGCAACAGGAATTACGGGCGTGTAGCTTTTTCGAGTAACAAGGTAGGTTACATAGTAGCAATGCAGACAGCAGTTTTTCTTCCACTGGCGAAATCAAATGAAAGCACGCTGAACATTACGTTACAGGTGCCGAGCATAGTAATTATTTTTTGCTCGTGTAACTTGGTGCGTGGAGGGATTTTTAGTGACCCGTCAAGTGCTGAAACACGCGGCCTTTGCGTGAACCGCACTGTGCTTACAGCATTATAAATTATGTAAACGACCTTTGATCAGCATCGCCTATCACATAGCTAAAACTTCCGTGCTCCATTATTATTTACGTGTATGGTAATGGTGTTGTACTAGTCAATTAGTCGTCATACTGACACACATGAAAGGCTTAATGTATTAAGTAATTCAGTAAACCAGAAGATTGCAGAACGTAGCCCGATGGAAAAACAAATACAATTATTCGCAATAAAAATGTTACACTTCTACAGTAATTTTAAAATGAACATACCTTGCCATTCAACATAGACATAAAATCATAATTATTAATATATAATTTTTTCGTAGGTAATAATACATACNATTTTAATTTTAACAAAATAAATTGTATTTTAATAGTAACGGTTTTATGTATATACTGTTAAATGAGTTTACAATGGCGTTTTCAAAATTTTCTCTCTTAAATAGAGATAACAAGATAGAACACGTAAAAAAGAACAATAAGGAGTGAGACAAGCCATAGTTGATAGGTATTTAAAGTGTCGATATTTTGTAGCCACCTGTTTAAGATGGTTTGTCTTATAAAACCAAACATTAGTAAGTAATAAAATGTACGTGATATTGAAAAAACTAGATATGCTAAGCTTTTTCACCAAATATTTTCATATTACTT